>QUOH01000015.1:1499665-1717787 GCA_010416925.1 Polistes metricus | reverse complement strand
CATTTATTTTATTTATTTTAGATTAACTTAATTTTCCTTTATAAATTAATTTTATTTTATTCTATTTATTATTTATTTATTTTATTTTATTTTTGTTTTTTCTTTTTTTTTCATTTATTTTCAGTTAACTTAATTTTATTTAAAATTTATTTTAATTTTATTTTAAGTTAATTTAATTTTACATGAAAAATTTATTTTATTATATTTTATATTTTATTTTATATTATTTTATATTATTTTATTAAACTCAAAGTATATACAAATATAATTGCATTAAAAATAAAACGAAATCTCTATACAATATGTCAGATGCAGTATACATGATAAATGCATCACCTAATCAAGAAATTCGGAGTAAAAGATAAATTTAGATTTAACTATGAGAAGTAACTTAGGTACAGACTAAATAACCCATTCGTTTGTGCGAAATCTCGCAGAAAATTATTTCTAATGAAATTTTTTCTCTCTCTTCTTCTTCTTCTTCTTCTTCTGCTTCTTCTTTCCCCCTATTTCCTCCCCCTTTCCTTCCCCCTTTCTTAGCACCGTTTGACGACGAATGAGGAATGGCTAAAATATACTTTTGTATACTTAGAATTCTTTGACTTTTTTAAATTTCTGGGTCACCTTGAATTTATCTCTTCTTCCTTTCTTCTTCTTCTTCTTCTTCATCTTCTTCTTTTTCTCCTTTTTTTCTTTTCCTTTTTTTTATTTTTTAATGGAACAAAATAGATTTCTTTACGTAACCTCGTGACGCATGCCAGAAGCAAATTTTGATGGTTTAGCATGACATGACTTTGACAGGTGTGTCGAATCTTGTTCCAAATATTCTTTCAGTTTTACTTCTCGTCACATTTTTTTTTTATGAATAATATTACAAAAAGAAAAAAAAGAATTATTCGGTACGATTATATATAATATAAAACATTAGCTATGCATATTATAAATCGTAAATTGTAAGAAGTCACACACGTAGTGTAATTATTTAAATTTATTACAAAATTCGTATGAATTTTTGCAGTAAAATTTTCGTGTCATAAAATTCACTTCAATAGAAATAATAAAATAACTGAATTTTATTCTATGTCAAAATTTCATTAATTTGTTATTTAATTAATTTAAGTTAATAGTAATTAACTTATTAATAATAATTAATTAAATTAAGTTTAATATTTAATTAATAGTATATTTGCATATTTGTCAAATTTGTAATACCAAATACGTAAATAAAAATATAATAGAACGACATAATAATGATAAATCGAATCCTGGTATACATTTTGTGTAAAAAGAATATTCGAACATTCGATCAATTAATAATAATTAACAAATCGTATCAAATTTTATATATTACGATATAAACAAAAAAACAAAGAATCAATAAATAATATCAATCAATAATATCAATCAATTAATAATAAATTTATTAAGATTTGTTTTTGTTTTTTTTTAGGGTTGCGAAAAAATTTGTTTTATTTTATAAATTTTACGCGTTCGTTTAAATAAACGTTTATATTTTTCTAGCCTTTTTCTTTTACAGAATATTGCAAAACACGTTTAGCAAACACGTTAAGGATAAAACCTAGTCGCGTTTGTTGCTAACCATTCTCGCACGATATATTTTAATCTAGTGGTAGACTTTCCCAGAAAACACGTGTTTCCTGTCAGCTTTGAATCGACTAACTAAGACGTCTCCTCTTACAGATCCCCTCCACTCCCCCTACTTCCTTTTTTTTATTCTCTTTTCAACCTTCCCTTTTGTAATCTTTATCACTGTACAAATATTTTACGAGTATAGACAATTTTTCCTATAAATAACAAATACGATAAGATAATAATAATAATAATAATAATAATAATAATCGGCAAACATACGTATCAATTATTTTTTTTACTCGTTATAATAAAATATAAACAATAACGAATAAGAATGATTAAATAATAATATAGAAAAATTTTGCCTATAAATAACAAATACGATAATATGATAATAATAATAATAATCGGCAAATATACGTAGCAACTATTTTTTTACTCGTTATAATAAAATATAAAAACAATAACGAATAAGAATGATCAAATAATAATATAGAAAAATTTTGCCTATAAATAACAAATACGATAATATGATAATAATAATAATAATCGGCAAACATACGTATCAATTATTTTTTTTACTCGTTATAATAAAATATAAACAATAACGAATAAGAATGATTAAATAATAATATAGAAAAATTTTGCCTATAAATAACAAATACGATAATATGATAATAATAATAATAATCGACAAAAATACATATGAATTATTTTTTTTACTCGTTATAATAAAATATAAACAATAACGAATAAGAATGATTAAATAATAATATAGAAAAATTTTGCCTATAAATAACAAGTACGATAATATGATAATAATAATAATAATTGGCAAACATAGATATCAGTTATTTTTTTTATTCGTTATAATAAAATATAAACAATAACGAATAAGAATGATTAAATAATAATATAGAAAAATTATTCCTATAAATAACAAGTACGATAATAATAATAATAATAATAATAATAATAATAATAATGATAATAATAATAATAATTGGCAAACATACGTATCAATTATTTTTTTACTCGTTATAATAAAATATAAAAACAATAACGAATAAGAATGATTAAATAATAATATAGAAAAATTTTGCCTATAAATAACAAATACGATAAGATAATAATAATAATAATAATAATTGGCAAACATACGTATCAATTATTTTTTTTACTCGTTATAATAAAATATAAACAATAACGAATAAGAATGATTAAATAATGATATAGAAAAATTTTGCTTATAAATAACAAATACGATAATATGATAATAATAATAATAATCGACAAAAATACATATAACATATTTTTTACTCGCCAAAATAGATTAAAATGCTATGATAAAAAAATAACAATAATTAATCTTTTTTTTTGTAGAATAATAACAGATAATAAAATATATAATACAAAATTGGAATTAGCACGTTTGGATTTCGTTCAGCTGACTATAATCTTGAAATTGTGCAGTGATAAGAAAACATAATGTGTTTAAAGATTGTGATGAAGGGAGTAGAGTGGGGATGTGAGAAGGGAAAAGGGGAAGGGTTGAACCCTGTCGCGGGTCGATCGCCTTAACGTGTGGATACACGTGTCTTGGAACAATGGGTAACGTATCCTCCTTCCAACCAACCATCCCACTTCACCCCTATTCCCCCTTCGTCACGTCTCCTAGAGTGCAAGTATTTGTCTGTTTATACGTATGTACATATGTGTGTGTGTGTATGTATGTGTGTATGTGTTTGTGTGTTAGTATTAGAGAGAAAGAGAGACAAAGTAAGAGGGAAAGTGCACAATGGGTAGCATTGTGCAGTACTCACGAGAATCGGCGTCTTTAAGTCGCTACAGAAGCAGACATCGTCGATTAGTATGATGCTGGTTGTTGGGAAAGTGTGTTGGCTATCGTGGCAAAACACATGCCACATCGACTTTCTTTTCTTTCGAGACTAGACTTTTATAAATTTATGATGAAAATGATGATGATGATGATGAGGATGGTGGTGGTGGTGGTCAGTTATTCTGTAAATAAACTAGGTTGATTCGTTGAAGTATCAAAAATTGTTTCATTTTTCAAATTATTTAGATAACCTGGTTAAAAAGTGAAAATAAGATCTTTGGATGGAACAACAGTCAACGTTTCTGTACGCTTAAATTATATTATTTATCTTAAGAATCAAGTTTGATACGATAAAACAATCAACAAATTAAATCGATAGAATCGATCATCGATCAATTAAAAAAAAAAGACTATAATAAAAATAATCAAAGTGATTTAAAAATATTATTACAATTAAAAGAAAATGAATTTTTTTTCAAAAGGGGTATGGATACAAATGATGCTTATTTATTAGCGTAATCTAAAGATTGTCGACACTTTGAATTACATAGCAATTGATTTTTACGACAATCACACTTACTCGCGTTAGATTTAGATTTGTAGTCACGTTTTCTTGAAACCTTAACCCCAGTAGCAAGGGGATTGTTTTATTGCTGTTTGACGTAAAGATATTTCAACAGGGGGATTCGACAGGGGGATAACTTCTCTTAAACGATACGGAAGACGTTAATGTGTACATTACCTAGTTAAAATGCGGAAAACTCATAATTCGTCGGGTTCACGGAACAAATCAGTTGATATTCAGATTAGTTAAGTATAATGTGCACATTCTTTAAGTTTTCAAACTTCAGAACGGTAACGTATATTTAAAAATAAAAAAATAAATAGAAGAAGTACACACACACACACATACACACATACTCTTTCTCTCTCTCTCTCTTAACGAAGGGGTCGAGATATCGCGCGTGAAAGTGACCAACGAGAATACGAGTTGTAATTCGCGATACCAAGAACAACTACTACCATTGGCTACCGTAAAACTTAACGTAGGTCGTCTTACTTAGTTTTCACTCCCTTGGGCCTCGAATAAGAAGAAGATATTTATTTCCATCTGACTTGGTGGAGAAGGGAGGAGAGGAATCTTTCTCGACAGGCTGGGTGTATGCGTGTTTATATGTGTGTGTGTGTGTTTCCCCACTAAAATGCAATGCAACCCAGAGAGAAAGCAAAGTGGAAAAGAAAAGAATAAAATCTATTCGCGAGGACACAGACTTGGTTGCTTTCTTGCTTGGTTTCTTGCTTGCTTGCTTGCTGTCCCTTTACTTCTTCGCACTTCTATCGTTAGACCCTTCGTTCCTTTCGTAGAATTCCGGATATAGAATCCGAAGGAGGTCCTTTGGAGAGTCCCTTTTCTTTTTCATTTATTTTCTCATTCGCCCACAAGAAGAAGAAGAAGAAGAAGAAGAAGAAGAAGTTGGACTTGGGAAGTTAAGTTGAAAACACACTTGGTCTACTCTACGTGACTTTCTACTTGTGGCTAGTTTCAGTGATTCTCAAACGCTAAATTCTCTGACTATAAGATAATGTATCGTTGAAATATCAAATAATTAGATTTATTTAAATAGATAATCAATTTATTTTGTCTTTTTTTTATATATTTATTCAATACATTTCAAATTCTTCGAATAATTTGATTGCATTAAGGGAATATTTTTTAATCAGAATAATAATCTTACCGATAAATCGCACAAACAAAAGAAACAAATTGTATCGTAAATAGAAATAATTTGAACGAGAAACGAGACGAATCGCGAATTGTCGAGACAATAAAATAACAATTATCAATCTCGTCGTTTTCTTGATTTATTATAAAATATCGTTTTGTAAACGAAAGCTTTAAAGGAATACGCGAAACAAAATCCTATTGAAGTAGTTTGATAATGTTCCAACATTTTAATAAGAATCTACTTGTCGCTTCTCTCGTCATTTCTATTGATACGAATAATACCTATCATCGTTAGGAAGAAAAGAGGATTAGAAACCGAAAGACAGAGACAGAAACGTATAGATAGAAAGACAAAGACAAATCTAAAAGAGAAAGAGAGAAAGAGAGAGAGAGAGAGAAATAGATAAGAGAGCAGCAACTACCTCTCTAGAAGGATTCTATTTTCGTAGTTCCCTTTAACAGGAGGAAGTTTATATTCGCCTAACGAGCGAACTCGTCGTGCTATCGATTTCCCAATCGTACGGAGCTAGCTCTTGTTTGTCATCGTCTCTAACGACGTCGCATAATGCCACCAAACTGACGACTATCCTATAAGAGTGAATGAGAGAGAAAGAGAGACACGAGACCAAAGAGAAACCCAGAGAAACTTTGAACCCAAGCAAGCAAGCTGAATATATCGAACCCCCGACGTCGATCATTAACTACCTCTTTTAAAACCATAATCCTATTCCTCCTCGTCTTACACTTTTTCATCATTCTTTTTTATTCTTCTATTTCTACTTCTTCGAATTATCTTACCTTTCTTCTTATACAAATTCTTTTTTTTCTTCATCTTCTTCTCCTTCTTCTTCTTCTTGTTTCACTTTCTCTTCATTTTCATCTGCATTCTTATACTCATATGTTAGTTAATTCACTTACATTTTCTTTTCAACTTCATCTGCACATTCTGATTCTTAGTCCACTTCTTTTTGTTTCACTTTCTTTTCTTTTTCATCTGCATTCTTATACTTATATGTTAGTTAATTCACTTACATTTTCTTTTCAACTTCATCTGCACATTCTGATTGTTACAATTAGTCTACTTCTTTTTGTTTCATTTTTTTTTCATTTTCATCTGCATTCCTATACTCTTATATTAATTCACTTACATTTGTTTTCAACTTCACCTGTATATTTTAATTCTTAGTCTACTTCTTCTTGTTTCACTTTTTCTTCATTTTCATCTGAATTCTTATATTCTTATGTTAGTTAGTTCACCTCCATTTTCTTTTCAACTTCATCTGCACATTCTGATTCTTAGTCTACTTCTTTTTGTTTTACTTTTTCTTTATTTTCATCTGCACTCTTATACTCATATTAGTTCACTTATATTTGTTTTCAACTTCATCTGTATATTTTAATTCTTAGTCTACTTCTTGTTTCACTTTTTCTTCATTTTCATCTGAATTCTTATATTCTTGTGTTAGCTAGTTCACCTCCATTTTCTTTTCAACTTCATCTGCACATTCTGATTCTTAGTCTACTTCTTTTCATTTTCATCTGCATTCTTATACTCATATGTTTGTTAGTTCACCACCATTTTCTTTTCAGCTTCATCTGCACATTCTAATTCTTATTGTTAGTCTACTTCTTCTTGTTTCACTTTTTCTTCATTTTCATCTGCATTGTCATACTCTTATGTTAATTTAGTTACATTTGTTCTTCTACTTCATCTGTACACTCTAATTATATTTTTAATCCACTTCTTTTTGTTTCACTTTCTTTTCATTTTCATTTGCATTCTTATACTCTTATATTAGTTCACTCTTATATTTTGTTTTCAACTTCATCTGCACATTCTGATTCTTAGTCCACTTATTCTTGTTTCACTTTCTTTTCATTTTCATCTGTATTTTTATATTCTTATGTCAATTAACTTACATTTTTTCTTCAACTTCATCTGCATCCTTTGATTCTTACTCCACTTTATTCTTCTAGTTTTCTGCTTCGTTCTTCATTTCTTTTTCATCTTTAATATTTTATTCTTTCTTTATCTTCTTCGTTCTTTTAATTTTCTACTTCGTTCCTCGATTTTTTCATCTTCAATATTTTAATATTTCCTCTTCTTCTTCTTTTCCACTTTACCCTTCATTCTACGCGATCATCCTAACCTTTATATACTTCCCACTTCTTCATTCATATTTTTATCCTAATCATCTTCATTCCCATACGTTAGTTATCATCATTTTTCATCATCCTTTCATCATACTCATATTCTTCCTCTTCCTATTGATTTTATTTCACAAACTTTCTTACTCTTATTCTTAAATCGTCTTATTCTTTTCTATTCCTCTCTCCCTCTCTTTCCCTCTCTTTCTTCCTCTTTTAGAAATTTATAGCTCGTGCTTTTGTAGGGAATTTCATCCAAGGTTTATCGTCGTTTCGTCGAACTTCGTACTTTTTCCTCCTCTTCTTCTTCCTCTTCCTTTTCTTCTTCTTCCTCCTCCTCCTCCTCCTCCACCTCCTCCTCCTTTCTTTACGGATCGTATCGTCTTTTCTTCCTTCCTTCCTTCCTTCTTTCTTCCTTTATTTCTTTTCTTTCTTTCTTTCTTTCTTTCTTTCTTTCTTATTCTTCTTTCCCATCGTCGATGATACCACATAGATTTATGGATAGTTATAAATACTTTCGCCTCTCTCGACAGGACTTGAAAATAAATTTTATTTAACGTCGCTCGTTCGTTCACTTTGTTTCGTTCGTTCACTTCTCGTTCTTAGGGAAGAAACGAGTTTTACTACAGAAAGAGAGAAAGAGAGAGAGAAAAAGAGAGAGGGAGAGGGAAAGAGGAAGAAGAGAGAAATCACGATATCCACATTTCGTATTAATTTTAAACTTTCTATCTATATTTCTTCCATTTATTATTTCCTTTTTTTTTATTCACTCTGTTGTTTTCTCTTATCGTATACGTTCTCGAATCTTCATTACGTTTCTTCAAAAGTATCCCCATAAATTATAGATGATGTATCAATCGAAATTTACTATTAAAATTATTTTCATAATTTTGGATTTTTACAACGTACGAAAGTAAATTTCGAATTATAATATTTAAATGAATATATAAATATATTATTTAATTAATATGATATAAAAATAATTACAATAATTTAATCATAAATTATACGGTACGTATCAATCTAAACTTAACGTTTCAATTATTTTCTTAAATTATTCTTTCTTACAACATATTTACAAAATATTTCCCAACTAAAATAAAATATTCGTCAGGCACTTCTTTTTTTTTTTATCATGAACACTTTTTTTTTTTAATAAAGCACATTTTTCCTTCGTCTCAAATTTATTTCAATTCTACGTTCGACGAATTTTTGAAAGAGTATCGACGAATAATTTGTTTAATTCAACAAACTTTTGTTTCCGAAAAGAAAGTTTATATTTTTTTCGGTATTAGTGCATAAGTATATCGTATATAAAGAAAGATAGAGAGAGAGAGAGAGAAAGACAAAGACAGAAACAGATATTTGATTTTACGGTGGACTTTACCCAGAATCCTATTTAACTTGGATCCCTTTCTTCTCACTCTTGTGGGAAACGAGGTTACAAGTTTTGTAAACACCATATGTTTTCTCGGCGCCTGAATCTCCCAAAGCAAATAATCGTTTTGCAAATAACGATCGTGAAGTTGGACGATTTAGAAGGAAGTGTATTAGTATATTTTGTAGACACGGTTCAGTCTATAGAATTAACGTTTATTAAAAATAAAACATAATTAAAATACGTTATTAATATAACACGTATATTTTAAACATAAATTACAATAAAAATTCATCTTAAATGAAATGTCTATGAAAACGAACGATATTTTATTTCGTTTAAAATTTTTGTGTTTCTTTTTTATTTATTAATTATTTTAATATTTTATTTATATTAAATAATAATAATAATAATTAATATTTTATATTAAATATTAATATTTATTTATTTAGATGAACTTTAAAAAAGAAACAAAAAAAAGAATCATTTCGTAAAAATCCAAACGAACACATCTAACACATATAATAATATTTCCAACGAACCTATATTCTAACTTTTTCCTATTTTTTAAATCATTTTTAAATCATTTTTTTTAAAAGATCAATCAAAATTTCATTCGCAACAAATAAAACCCTCGTATATCTTTCACATATTTGAGGATATTTATTTCTCTTTCGAATGGAGACACGGTATTATATATGGTCTTATGTTAGTCGAGAAGATAATTTCAAAGCATCCATATTAATTCGCGTTTAGGTTTACGTTGACATACGTCGACAAACGTATACACACGTTTGGATCCTCGTTCACAGCTGATTCTAATGGTCGAGACACACGGTCGATAGTTGCATTCGTTCGTGCTCGCCCAATACCACGAAGTAATCGTGCACATCCACATACACTCACAAACACTCACACACACAAATATAGAAAAGCAGTATCGCACAATACACGAACACACATGCAACTCATAACATAAAGAACTCGAGTAAGTGAGTGAGTGAGTGAGTGAAATAGGGGGAGGAGCGGGAGGCAAGGGCGGGGGTGGGGACTGAGGGGGAAGGGTTAGAAAGAGAGAGAGAGGAACGTGTTCACGAGCGCTGAGTATGCCGCACGTGACACACATTCGCTTGGCAAAAGAGCTATTCTGCTAGGAACAGTACTCACCGGGTCGTCGACCCTCCCCCTTTCCAACCCCCCCATACCCTCCTCACCATCCATCCTAGGCTGATAGTAACACACCGGCAACGACACGCGCCTCAAAACCCTCCCGCTACCGCCCCCAGCCATCATAGTTTTACTTGCTTACTTGTATTGTATTTATTGTTAGTTATTATACTTCTACTTGGTTATTTCTACGTTTCATTTTTTTCATTATTTATGTTTTTATTATTAACAAAATTAGGAGATTTGGTTGATTATTTAATAAGATTTCTAACACATATTTGTGTGTGTGTGTGTGTGTGTGAGTGTTTTTTAAAATAATATTACAATAATATTAATTGTACGGTTTAATTGGAAGGTACCAGGTATAGTTCGATTGATCGTTTTATTTTGTATTCATAATAATTTTTGTTAATTATTTGCTTATAGCTGTTTTTTTCAGACCTTCTTCTTTAAGAAGAAAATAAATATAAAATATCTATAATCGTGATTTCATATATATATGCTACTATTAAATTTTGAAAATCTAGGTAATGCACAGATTATCTAAGTAATTTGAGAAATGTAACAACTTTTATTAACTTCAACGATATATTTGATACTTCAACGAATCACCATAGGTAATTTGAACATTACCTAGATAATCTGCAGAATAACTGATTTCTATACTTTAACGGTAATATATACATATACATATACATATACAATTCGTGAACGTTTGTAAAAGGTATACGCATGATTTGATATGCACTCGACGTTCCCGCGGACGTGTTTGCTGTTGGAAACCTTGCCGAGAATACGGTGATATATTCTCTCTCTCTCTCTCTCTCACATACACACATGTAAGATATATAGATACACGTATGCATGCATGCATGCGTGTATACGTTGGGATGTGGGGGTGTGGGGCCAACGTTGCAATGGTTATTTGTCTTGTAGGAAGTTTGATCGACGAGTTAGGATCTTTCGTGCACCGTTTCGTCGGTGATAAGAAAATACCGAGGAAAATGTATTCCTATTTGCATGACCACGGCAAGTTTTAGCTTGAGAACCCTGACGTTAGCTTGGCAAGTCTCTCTCTCTCTCTCTCTCTCTCTTTCTTGCACTTTTCCATGACGTTTTAGTTAGGTGTGTTTTTCTTGTCAAGATTCGCCAAGATTTTATCCTCCCATGCTAGTCGACTGTATTCCGACGTATTTCACTTCGTACTTCCAAAAATATCCTAAATTATTTGACTCTTTTGTATTTTGTATTCCGTTTTACTCCTCACATCTCTATCACGAAACAAATTGGTATATAATAATGCACGTTACTTTTAATCTTTCGAAGACTATTAAGTATTGGGACAGTGGATGATTCTGATGGATTCCTCCCCCCCACCTCCTACCTACGAGTACATTTTTATAGAATTTATCAAAATAATTGGTATTTTGTCAACTTGGTTCTACCTTTTGTCAATTTGTTTTCTAAATTTTTCACGATTTTGATGCACTTTTAATTATGATCTTGAAATTTTAAAAAGTGTATGACTCTGATGGACCCCTTCTCCAACCCACTTGCATCTTCTGCAAGTGTTTAAAAATTACAAAAATTCATGCAAATGTAAAATGCAAATATAATCGGTATCCTGTCAACTTAATTCTTCCTTTTGTCAATTTGTTTTCTAAATCTTTGTGCTTTTATTTATTTATTTATTAATTTATTTCTTACTCCGCCCCTGTTGGGTTTGGAAGGCTTCCCCGTTACATTCTTTTCTTTATTACAATAACAAAAATAAATATTTGCTCTAGTTATAAACTTACACTTTCAATTCGCTAACTTATATAATTTATACTACAAAGATATCAATTGATAAACAAATTCAAATGAATAACTGGCTTTATATAACTTTGCTTCTATTTTTCACGATTTAATATTTAGAAAAATCTTAAATTTGTGTTTGTAATTTTACATTTGATTTGAAACATTGTTTACTCGACGCTTTTACTTTTTCGTCATCTTCTTCTTCTTCTTCTCTTTACCGAAACGTTCATGAATTTCTAAATTCACGAAGACAGAATTCTTACGTAATTCTGATCAATAAGAAAGTGCAGCAAAAAGTGAAAAGAACGATCTACCATAGAAAATTATCATTTTGCATAGTTTCTACGTAGGATGGTTTTTGATCGTAGCATATTTGCATTAGTCGAAGCTAACGATTGTGTTCAAATAGAAAATATAAAGATAAGTTTTGAAGGAAGCGGTATCAAGAAAGGTGTGTCTGAGAAAAGAGAAACGATAGGCGACGCAAAAGAACAAAAAAAATATAAATAAAGAGAATTGATTTTTTTTTTAGTTCTGACCAACCTAACTTGTCTGCATTTGACATTTATTTATCTACGGTGATGTAATAGAGTTTGCCGATTGTTTCGCTTAAAAGTTTTATACTTTAAAACGTCCATTAATAACCCCATTAACGAACAATTTATCGTAACGATAAGGTTTACTTTTAAGTTCTTTGTTTCTAACACAAAAGTATATATATATAAATTGAATATACTTTCACGTTGATCTTTATGGTTATAGAAAAAAAGAATAAAAAATAAAAACGAAATTCGATAGTATCGTATCGAATAATATATGGGGTTTATAAATAATATGAATTATCTTTTTATTTGTTACTGTATATTAAAAATATATTAATAAAATATTTTATAAAATATATTTGTTATAATATTTTGTTACTGTATATTAAAAATATATTAATAAAATATTTTATAAAATATATTTGTTATAATATTTTGTTACTATATATTATATAAAATATTTTATAAAATATATTTGTTATTATTTGTTTTATTGTATAAAATATTTTATAATTATATTGCATATATGTTTTATTATTTGTTTTATTTTATAAAATCAATCACGTACATTTTTCGAGCAATTTAATACAACGTTTGTAAATTTCTTACAAAAGTTTAACTATAATCAAAATTCAATGATGATGTTATACAAAATCCAGTTCTTCTATTGGTCACGTACGATCTCGTGTTACTACATCTAAAGAAATGAAAAGAAATTATTTTGTCCGGTTAGGGTTCAGTGATAGGGTATTGGGGTGACGAGTTATGTGGTTCCTTTCTACTTCGTTTTTATATATAAAAAAAAATAAAAATAAAAAACAATATAAAAGAAGAAGAAGAAGAAGCCCCAAGGTTGGGTTTTTTGACCGTTGCCACGTTTTCTGGGTCGATTCTGGTTCGATCAGGCCAGTCACGTTCACTCATATAATCTTTGAAGAAAGTCACGCTCAAATCTTCAACACACTGACAGCCAGTTTTCCTTCCTCCCTTTATTTTTATTCTCGCTATTTCCTTTTGTCCCGTAAGATTCGTGTGTAAATGTGTTCTCTCTCTCTTACCATTAGATGTGTTAGATTTTCGAAGCCTAGAAATGGGATCCAAGAAAAATCGTTTATCTGGAAGAATAAAAAATATGAAAGAAAAAAAAGAAATGAAAAAAGAAAAAAATAGAATAAGAATAAAAAGTGAGCCAGGTAAATCCATCGGGGAACAAGAAGAAAGGGATCAAAAAGGGATCGAGGAGAAAAAAAGGGCTTGGCTCAAACAGGTGCTCTTTATTCTAATAGAACGTTAAGCGAATATTTGCCCTGGAAATCCAAGAACAGGTGGAGTATTTTTCTTTCTTACGTATATATAACAAAAAGCAATATCATATATATATTTATTTTATATAATATATGTTACGGTGAAAAAACGAAATAGGAGAATGTCAAGACTCACGTGGTCACTTGGTGTATGTCAGAAATATTAATGCACGAGGATGGAACCACATATTCGGACTTTCACCGACGTATTTGGTATGTGTTGACAAACGACCATGTGAATCTTGACATTCTCCAATTTCGGTCTTTCACAGTAACATATACATATACATATACTTGCTACTTACATCCTAAGCAAGCATCGGAAGTAGCTTGTAACGTAATACATATGAACCCACTAGGAGTTTGATTTCATAACGAATACATCCTCCCCTGCTTAGAAAGTTATTCAATATCGAGTGTATTATTTCTAATACATGTTATACAACAACTTATTTAATTGATCATAAGTAAGAACCTATGTTGGTAGAACTAATTAATTACCTAACTCGCAAATTGTTCATATTATATCTTATTTATACAATATTATTATATTTAATTATTTATCTTTATTAGTATCTTTTTTAATTAACGAGAATTTTAGGATATTATTTTTAATACTTTTTATTTTTAAATTATATTTAATAGATAATATATCATTATTAAATTATATATCAAAAACTATTTCAACGATAACTGCAATTAATATTACTAAATGAAAATAATTTTTCCTATCATACAATAACTCCAATGATACAACAATTTGATTACAAATACAAATTAACAATTCATTACGAATTAATATCTTATTTATTAATTATTGTTTTCTAATATCAATTAAACGGATTTATCATCGATCGATCAAAATTAATAACCTCATTGTTTATTCTATTCAATCGCGAACATTTATTATCAAAGCATTTCCTTTTTTGTTGCCATAATTAAACTCCGTGTATTGTTCTTTTAATCGAGTCATTGTAAAAAGAATAAAAAAAACAAAACAATGGAAAAAAAATTGATAAATGATAGTAAATCTGTTCTAATTATAGCTTTGGTAATAAAATATAGCAGCAATAAAGAAATCCGAAGAAGAAGAAGAAGAAGAAGAAGACAATGAAACCGAACAAACGTTGGGTATGAGGATATTAATCATTGTTGTCAGCGCATGCGCACATAGTTTACTCGGTCTCGTATCGACTAATGCGTAAACGCGGTTCTACGTGCGTTCACGTGTGCACCGATTAATTATTAGCAAGGTATTACGTAGACGCACATGGTCCTCCCCCTACCCCTTATCCCTTACCACCCCCTATCCAACCCCTTTTCCCTATTCCTCATCCTTCGCTTGAAACCCTCAGTCTAACGACGATGGGCTTCCGTTCGTTCGATTTGTCCGCTTGATTCTCATCCTCCTCACCCCACTTTCCCCCTCCTCATCCTCCTGCTCCTCCTTCTCATCTTCATTTACCTCATCCTCATGCTCATCCACCTTCTATGCCCTTGCAAAGCCACGTACTAGCCCTTGGGACTCCGCGTAATTAGCCTTCGACTCGATATTCTCACCCGTCCGAAGATCTCTAATGATAATAATCATCATCATACGATAATGCATAACATGTTAATCCTATTCGATTGTCATAGTCATTGTTAATTGTACATTATTACACAATGATCAAATTGTATATCACGTATGCTAGTAAGCATGTATTTGTGATGATAATTGTATAATGATAATCTGTTAATTTGAACAATATGACATGTCAGTTGGTACCACGTAGGTGTCATGCTCAAAACTATTGGTTAAGCGATGTGATGCTGTGAAAGATTGTATAAAATAAAAGTCCACTTAGAAAATATGTCAAAGATGTACGAAATAGCGAGAAAGTATTTTTGAAAGAAAAAATGAATAATTAAATTACACATGGAAACATTTTTAGAAAAGTTGAATCAGTCCTACCAGCGCCAAACAAAAGAATCTCGATTAGATTTACGAACGTTATAGTGTTAATAAATCGAATTAACGTTATTTATATCAAAATTGACCAAAGATATTTTTTCAAATAATTATCAACATTAGTTTAATAATAATTTACAGTCAAGTTATTTGAATTCAAATGATAGAAATATAGATATACATCACCAAAACAAAAATGGCAACCAATGAGAAAAAATTCCTAACCTAACATATTTATCGATTCGATCTAAAAACTATGTCACAAATTTCCCGCCCAAAAAAAGAAGAAACAGAAAACAAAGATACTTTTTCCAGTAATTATTAACATTAATTCAATGATAATTTAAAGTGAAGTTATTTAAATTCATATGATAGAAATATAGATATACATCACCAAAACAAAAATGGCGACCCATGGGAAAGAATTCCTAACCTAACATATTTATCGATTCGATCTAAAAACCCTGTTACAAATTTCCCCTCTTCCCTTTCCCTCCAAAAAAAGAAGAAAAAGAATGAAAGGGATAATGAGGAATTGAAAAGAGGAACACCCATTGTTTCTCTTCCTCGTTTTTATTTATATTATACCATTTTTGTTCTCTAGAAAGTCGATGCGTTTCTCCCCCTCTCTCTGTTTTTCTCTCTCTGTTTCTCGCGTTGTCGACCGAGGAAGCAAGCAAGCAAGCAAGCAAGCAAGCAAGCAGGAAGTTGTGCGGCATGGTAACAGCGTAGCCGTCGGCTAAATTACACCTGCGTAGCCCCTGGCTCTGACCCCGGGGGCCATGAAACGGCGCTTTTAACCGACAGTCGGTACCACGTGAGCGTAGAGAAATTAAAGAAACAATAAAAAGGAAAGAGACAGAAAAACGAAGAAGAAGAAAAAAAGAAGAAGAAAAAGAAAAAGAAGAGGGGACAACATTGGCATTACTGGAAATGGCCAAAATACCTAAAAGAAAGGTAATGAAAGAAAAAGAAACATACAAACAAACAAACAAACAAACGAACGAACGAATAAAATGAGAAAGAAAGAGAAAGGAAACTGGAAACAGGAGAGAGAGAAATATATAGGGTTTTGGGGGAAGGGTTTGGGTCCATTCTTCGTCTCGATCCTCTCTCCTACTTTTCTCTCCCCCACCCCCACCCCTCATTGTTATCCACCGCGACCTGGCGCGTTCTTCTCATTGCATCGCAATTATTACGCACGCACGTACGTACGACGTAAAAAAAAAAATAAAGCACGACTACTGCGAAGAGAAAAAGAATGAGAGAGAGAGAGAGAGAGAGAGGTAGAGGTAGAAAAAGAAACGAAATAAAAAAAATGAAGGGACGACGACAAGGAGTATTACTCCCTTTTTCCACCATTTTCTGCACCTTCCCCCTCCCCCTTTTTTATAGTTTTTTTTTTGTAATTCCTTTTTTTTTCTTCTTTCACTCCGTTCCTCACCTTTCCCTTCACTCTTCTTTTTGCACCTCCCCCACGTGTGTGTGCGTGTATGTGTACGTGTGTCATGGTTGTGGCAAGGGGGAAGGGTGGAGAGTAGGTGTACTACCGCTTTCTTTGTCTCTTCAGTGCGTCGAGCAAACACAATATATTTTCGCAATGCATAACATTACCACGTCCGTTGCATCCATGTCATTGTTCGCGAGCGAAGTGCATGACGAGTCTCCGCGTTACGTTGCTACTCCTCTCTCACTCGTTCTCTCTCTCTCTCTCTCTCTCTAGGTATATACATTTCCGTGTGTTGATTATGTGTGTGAGGAGGAAGAGGAAAGGGACAAGGGACTGATGATGATGATGATGATGATGTCGTTGAATTGGCAACCCAGCAACCTCGTTACCGTTCAATTCCTCAACCATCGTACCGTTTGATCGAAACTCAATGATTTAAATTTCAGAATTATTTGCTAATTTTATTTGATTTTTTTTATCGTGTCGAGGAGGATATCGTTTTTATTAACAATTAGTTCGAATAAATAGTTTAATTTTTCTTTTTTTTTTTATTAAATCGCGTGAGTTGTATTTTGTACGCGGTTTGAATTTTGAGGTTAAAATGTTCGACGTCCGCCATTTTGGTATACGTATTACATTACATTATAAGTGAATAGGGGGGAAAAAAGGTTCGATGATAAAGGTTGTCGGATGTGTGATATAAATGAACGTGCTGTTTGATTGCACCCTACGAAATTTATATACATATATATGTATGTATGTATGTATGTGTATGGTATCGTCAAACGTTTCACGTTGCTTTAGTTTCCACCCTTTAATCCTCACGTCCGTTACCCTTCTTTCTCTCTCTCTCACACATACACACACTCGTTTTCTCTCTCTCTCTCTCTCTCTCATTTTTCTTATTTAACGTTCCCTGTGTATCGTGTGTAGGGCGTCAAAGCGTTCACGTAATTCCACCTGCTAACCATCGTTTCGCACGACATTGAAAACGAAGAGAAAGAATTTTTTATTTAACGAACGTCTAGCGCACACGAAGCCCCTTTGTAAAACGGGGTTTTATAAATATCCAAAGGGACACAGAGATTACCGTGAGATTAAATTCGTTCTTTGTGAATTTCAATCGATTTAACCCGTGTAATCGAATAACGTGTGTTACCAAATCAATAAAAACTCAAAAAAGTTTCAATATGATAAATTTTAAATAATTTAACGTTACGTATTTCGAATAAATATATCAAGTTATATTACAAACTTCTATTCCTTATATTGTTGTTACAGAAATAATAACTATTATCACTAATTTATTATTTATTCGGTTGACCACTAAGTTCTCGCTATTTGTGTAAATTTATTCAAAGTTTAAAATTAAATTTTATGTTAAATTAATCAAATTAACTGGAACAAAAAAAGGAAAATAAAACGCAGATATTCCGGTAGAACGAAACCATTATTTTTTCGAACGATTTAAAACATTATGCCAAAAACGTCATTTTTATGTTGAATATTAAAATTTAAAAAAAACATCTGCAAGAACTCGGTTGCCAATCTAATACATTATACACGATGCAATATGACAATCGATCAACGAAATGAATAAAAATATAATAACAAAGTACAAACCAAAAAAAT
Organism: Polistes metricus; assembly: GCA_010416925.1. NCBI lineage: Eukaryota > Metazoa > Arthropoda > Insecta > Hymenoptera > Vespidae > Polistes > Polistes metricus. The sequence continues at coordinate 1,699,256 of QUOH01000015.1, read as the reverse complement.
GGGGTTTTAATTTGTTCGATCAAAACTCGACTACTACTCGTTCGGGGTTTTATGATGGTTATACTTTCCATCTACGTCGTATTTTTTTGTTTTTCTTTCCCGTGAATAAACGGAACCATGGAATTGAATTCCTCACACACAGCACACACACGCACACACACACACACATACACACAACGAAGAGATATTCTCGTAAAGTTTTTACGAGCTAAGAATCGCGACTCTCGGACGACGACCGATGCCATTCTTATCTGACGAATGCAAAGAAAGAAAAGAAATAAATAAAAGAAAGAAATAAAAGAAAGAAATAAAGGAAGAAAGTGAAAGAAAGAAAAGATAGAAGGTTTGTATACTTGCCTCATCGTGCGAGTTGCAATCGCGTAGTATTTTCTAGCTAGCTTACTTTGAAAAATTATATGCTTATTTTCCCTTAATACCGGAGTCTTCCAGACGCCCATAATTCGTCTCCATCTTCCATCTTCCATCTTCCACCTCTTTCGAAAAGAAAAGATAAAGGAAAAGAAAAGAAAAGAAAAGTAAAAAAACAAAAAAAAAAGGAAGAGTAAAGAGATGGAAAAAGGGGGTGGTGGGGGGGTTGTTGGAAAAGGAGAAGGTGAGTGGTGGTGGTAGTTGGTAGTGGTAGTGGGGGAGAAGGGGTGAAAGAATTTTCTTCTTCCTTGCTATAAAATAGCAGCTACTTTGTTGATTTATTTTATTATTATCGTTCTTGTTGAATGCGCAAAACTTTTCCCTCTCCCCTCCCCCCTCCTCGAACCGGTGCAATCGATACTACTACTATTGTACTACTATGACTTTTCGAGATAGCAATGAAGAATGTTAAAAAGAATAAAAAATAGTAGTGGTACTAGTAAAAAGAGGATAAAGAAGAAGAAGAAGAAGAAGAAGAAGAAGGAAGTAGGTGGAAGAAGGATATGTCAAAAGGTCAACCGTTCGAATGGTTGTTCGAAAAAAAAAAATTTCATTCGTCAAACGTGACGGACAAAGATACTCCGACGGTTGGTTGTTGGTTATCGCAAAAATAAAATAACGGCAAGTTACGAGGGATAGATGAGAAAGTGTGTTGCTTCGGAAGATTGGCGTCTCGTAATTACTATCGCTAACTTCTTTCACTTGGTTACAAGTAGGGAATAGAAGTATAGTTATCATCATATATATATATAATGATATATAATATAATATAATAAATATAATATAAATAATATATGATAAAATATATTAATATATGTAACTTTGTATGTCATAAATATTATATACATTAACATATATTATAAATGTTTATAAAGTGATGGATTTATACAGTAAATATGTGAAAGAAAAGATCTGTATTTTCTACATTATTAATTATACAATATATATAATGTAAAACATATATAATACAATATTAATAATATAATATATATATATATATATATATGTGTCTGTGCATGTTATGTATTAACATTATTAGTAAATTTATTTTATTATAATGATTTATACAGTAAATATGTGAAAGAAAAGATCTGTATTTTCTACACATTATTAATTATACAATATATATATATATATATATATAATGTAAAACATATATAATACAATATTAATAATATAATATATATATATGTGTCTGTGCATGTTATGTATTAACATTATTAGTAAATTTATTTTATTATAATGATTTATACAGTAAATATGTGAAAGAAAAGATCTGTATTTTCTACATTATTAATTATACAATATATATAATACAATATTAATAATACAATATATATATATGTGTGTGTCTGTGCATGTTATGCATTAACATTATTAGTAAAGTAATATAAATAATCAAAAAGTAATTATAGTATTTTACAACTTACAAGACTTGAATATTCGTCGAATGGTGAAATTTCTCCGAGACATAAATATTAGTACATCGTTATTATTATACGAATACTTTTGTCCCTCCCCCTCTCCCCCCTCTCCCCACTTTAATATATGTATTATTTGTCCTATGTGTGAGTGTGTTATGTTCGATTTAATGTAAGACATTTTGCTAGTCATTGACTGTGCATAGGATATTAAAAGATATATAAAAGATTAATGTTGGGTCTTCCTCGAACGATGATTTTACACGTTGAAGGGAAATGATCTTACAAAAAAATAAAAAAAGAAAAATAAAAAGAGAAAGTAGAAAATGGAAATAGTGTGCTGAGAATTAGAATGAAAATGATACTTTTATTTGGATAATATAATAGAATTTTCTATTCGAAAAGAAAATCGGTCATTGGTGGAAAGGCTTCTTCTTCTTCTTCTTCTTCTTTTCTCAACCTTTTCACAGTTGAGCATTGCCATAAACGAACGGATTGGTTGTTGAAAAATGCAGACGCCTCGGGGGTGTTACGAGACTACTACCGAAGATCCGTGAGCAAACGTTTCGTTGAATAATCGAGCTGACTTGCAAGCAAGAACACCCACCCCTCCATACCTAAACCGAACACTCTCCCCCCAGTTTCCCCCCACCGCCATCACTTGGAACCACCGAAAACGCGTTAAACCTACATTTGAATTTCATATCTCGCGAATTTTCGTCCCTGACGATCACTCGAAAGATGGAATAAAAGAAAAAGAGAGAGAGAGAGAGAGAGAGAGAGAGAGAGAGAGAGAGAGAGAGAGAGAGAAAGAAATTGTATTCTTCGGTTGGCAATCTTCGATAGTTCTAATATTTTTCTTGTGCGTAAAAAAGTGGTATAGAAATAATTATTTATTTTTGTTTTGTTTTGTTTTAAACACTAAACTTATCTGGAAATGTTAAATCATATGATATTGAGAAGATTAGAATTTTGTATTCTATTTTATCGGTTTTTTTTCTCATTCGATACTGTACGATAATAATAATTATTGTCAGCTTAATTTTTCTTATTATTATACTGTATCTGAAAATATTAAAAAAATTGCATGAAATTTAGATGATTGTAATTTCGTATTTTATTTTATCGGTTTTCTCTTCCTTTTTTTTCCCTTTTTCTTATTCGATACTCCACGATAATAATAATAATTTACAACTTAATTTTACTTTTTTATTATACGCGTTTGATTAAATAAATTATTAGAAAAGAACGTTTTTATTAAATCATTTTTAAAATAATAAAAATAACTAGAAAAAATATAATAGGGATAATCTAGTAATCGTTGCAATTATGTCACGCTTCACCAACTTATGTCAGAAGTAACTAGTTACATATAACAATTTGTAACTCCATCGTAGCATTGCGAGAAGACATGAACTTCTATTTCAGTCAGTCAATCGTAGGATACTGGCCCTCGTTATTACACCTAACATAAATCACTTTCTTTTGATCGGTTAAATGGACCGTGCCCTTAACAGGAACGGTCCTAAGTTATAGTCTCATCGTTAAAAGTTCACCGTCATTTTTAATCCCAATGATCAATTCCCATAATTCGTCAAAACTTTCAAGATCTTTTTGATTTAATTCTTTTACTCGATGATTTCATTAGGCTTCCAATTTTACAATTAAAATTATTGTACGATGATTTTCTTCGGTAAAAAAAAAGAAAATTAAATCAAATCAAATCAAGGCAAAAGAAAAATGTAATGTGCAAAGAAAAAGAAAAAATAATCCTCTTCTATGGTCATACCAACCAACCAATCAAAGAATGACTTTTTAGTTTACTCGATCGGTTCATTTTCTTCGCTAAAACTGCAATCCAACAAACAAAAACAAAAACAAAATTTCAATTTACGAAATTTTATTAATTTTAAAAATTTTATATATTTATAATAATATTATTATTTAATATAACATTATGAATTAATTAATTTTATAATATATATATAATTATTAATTAAATGAAACAAAAAAATAAGGTAATAATAAAAAAATAAGTAAACGAAGTATCCATCATCGAATTCGTAGATTTCTTTTGATAGGAACGAACGAAAAAACGGGAAGAAATAATGACGGAAGGTGGTTTGACAAAAATCCTAGCCACTCGTACGGAATGAACGAATTAATTGGATCGTTTCTAGGTGTGTATTCTTCCCTCTCGATTCGTTACACCGACACAGAACTCGAATGTTGACAAAGCGCACAGTACGGCACAGTATACGGGACACGGCCCGTTTCGATAGGCCCTTTCCTCGTTACTCTCACTCTACTTCCTATCCCGCCCCCCTTCTCTCTCTCTCTCTCTCACTCTTACTTTATCTTTCTCTCACACCCTACCAGAAACGATTCATCTATTTTCGAGCGTGATAATTCGATTATTTCTCTCTTCTACGGAAGAACCCAGTCGAGTATTTTCCAACGAAGAATCTTGGAACCCTCTTTCTTACATCCTCCCTCCCTCCCTTCCCCCTTCTCTTCTTCTTCCATCTCTTTCTATCTTAGGAACTCTTACTAGTAACGATTTTTCTTTGAAAAAGCTCGTAATTCTCTCTTCGTTGGCGTGTTTCTCGCTTACGAAGGTGGAACCGCCGGGGAAATGGGGGGAAATAGGGGGGACGTTGGGTGGACTTGGTGGAAGATTGGTAAAACGAAGAAGCAAGCCGCTTATGTACGCGTTTTTGTTAGACCAGTCGCGTTACTGGAAGACGTGCCGCCGTTGGTGGGTTCTACTTTGTTCCTACGATGAAATATTACGAGCACGATCGGGAACGGCGACAACATGGCGGCTACGGACGAATACGAGAAGGACGACGGGCGTCGGTGTTTCTCTACTCTATTCTATTCTATTCTATTTTTTTGTTGTTGTATTATTATTTCTCTTTTATCTTTCTATATTTCTATCTTTATCTTACTTTATTATATCTTTTGCACGGGGCGGGAGGGGGTGGGGAGTTCTCTTATTCCGTTCGAATAAACCCCGCACTTTCGAGTCACACGGTAATCGAGTAAAAACTTTTAACTTCTGCCGATCTATCAGCACCAACTCGTTTTCGTTCATTTGATTTTTACTTCGCACTTTGTGTTTTCTTTTTATCCAACCAATTTTGCTAATTTCACAACGAAAATTTATATTATTCTCGGGTGTGTGTGTGTGTGTGTGTGTAAAATTCGATTTATTCACGAGCGTGGTGCTATTAGATTTTGTTTCTTTTTTTCTTTTTTTTTTCTTCGGTGATATCGAATTATTAAAATGAAAAAGTTAGGAAAGAAAAATATTTTATTATTATTTATTACTTATGTTGATCGTAAATTCATATATATTTTATTATCTTTTGGTTCTATAATATTTTATTTTAAAAAGTTCAGTTAGCGAATTTTATTATTTAGATTTATGGTATATGTGTGTTAAACACGTTTAATTCAATAGGGGGAAATTATTATATATGCAATCGGTAATAAGTTTGTTAGATAATAATCATATTTTATCTTTTTATTCGTGATAGTTAGTATCTTATGAAAATATAATATATTATACTGTCAATATAAACTGTTTTATTTCAAATACTTATTAAATATATTTAATACGTTTAATGCACGTTTCAAAGGTTGCATTATTAATTCTTCGTTTTTCTGAATAAACGTTTTAAGTTTTTTCTTTCTTTTCTTTTTTTTTTTCTATCTTCTCAACGGGTATATTCTTTTATTATCACTTTAACACGTGATTTAAACATCAGGTTTAAAAGGATGTCAAGAGAATTATTGTAAAAAAAGGAAAGTATATATATGACAACGTTTGAAATTTAATATGGAAAAAACGATAAATTTGATTTTATTTTCTTTCGTTAAGTGCACGTTCGATGGAAAGAGAAACCGGTCTTTTATTATGCGAATGTTCGATTTAACGTTGAAACCTCATCGAATTATTCGAAGTCGTACGTGCTTACATTCCGACACCGAAGTTTCATTTTCTTTCGAATATTCGCCATTCGTTGGGGTGAGGGGGAGGAAGGTGGAAGCGGTTGGAGAAAAAAAAAATTCGCGTTATGCGAATCTCGTGATATGCTTGTTAATTTCTTCCTTCCTTTTTCGCGTACCTTATTTCTTCCCTTTTCTTCCCTCGATTTATGTTTCTGTTGCGAAACTTCTTCTTTAAATAAAATATTTTTCGAAACACCGTTCTCGTTTTTTCTTTTTTTTTTATATCTTACTTACTTGGGTATCTTTTTCATTTAATTTAATTTAATTTTATTTTATCAATGCGGAGATTAAGTCCCAAAAAAAAATAAAATAATTTATTATTATAATTTATTTTATTTTACGAATAATTGTAACACATAAAGTAAATAAGAAAACAAACATTATGCGATTCATTCAAATTTCTTTAGATTTATTTATGATATTGAATAAATCCAAAAAAAGTGAATTTTTTTTATTATCTTTATTTAGATTCAATTAAATTTATTTAAATTTATCGGGAATAATTTTGATATATAATATAAATGAAATCATAACGTTAATAGTTTATCAATGTTTTCATTTAATCGATTATTACGAGATATTGTAATATATCTCCAATAACAACAAACATTTTCTTTCGTATACGTTTTTGAATTCATTGTCCTCTGCAAAGTTTATGTTTTGATTTTAACCATATGACTCATTTCTCTTAATGTTTAGTATGTTATTAATTTTCGAATTGTGATGACGTATCACTGTTCGCGCTCAGTATTTTACGCCATTAGTATTTCAAAATTAGTTCAATAAAGGATACAGTGATGAACAGTGCAAGGATTGATTAAGTAAGATTTAATTTATAATTATTATAAATTTAAAATAGTAATAGAAATTATATTAATTTTTAATTTTCATACGAAATAATTATCCAATTATTATTTTATTGTTTTATTATTACTAATTATAAATTTTCCTCCAATCGGGTATTATTCGGTGTGTTAGGGTTAGGATAGGTGATATAGCATTGGTGTGCGTAAATTTCTTGTGTTACTGTATATACATATGCGTCTCGTGTGATATTTATTATAATAACATGATGAAATTTTGTCTAACACCAAGATGTGTCCTCGTGGGCGTTCACCGGAAGAATCGGAAGAATCGTATTCGTTATCATCTGGCCCAAAGGGGCGTGTCTTAGCAACGACACGAAAAAGTGGTGGGGGATGCGCAGATAATTAGCGCTTCGGAAATATCGAAATATATTTGTCACGCATATTTTATTAAAGTGAATCAAAAATTAGTACGTTTATTGTGTTATAAACTGCATAATCGATTGTTTTTGTAAAATTTATTTGGGAAATATTAATTTAAAAAACTCACGAACTTTTGATTCACCCTAATAATATACATTAAATATATACGATCGTTTAGAATTGTCGTAAGCTCTTTGTTGTTTATTTTATTAAATTTATAAGGCTTCGTTTAATTAATTTATTTAGAATTTAATTTTGTTTTTCTCTCATATATTTATTTCCAACAACAACTACGTAATTTATTCCAATAACAATTACGTATCGTATTCGATAAAAATTCATCAAAAATAAATTAAATGAAAGCAATTACAATTTTATTGAAATTCTATGTTAAAAAAAACTGAAAGTTGAATTTGTCGGTAGTATTTTTTCCATTCTTGAGAAAAATATCGTCCGCATTTTTAAATTTCTTTTTAAAGCTTCCTCCTCTTGCGTATAGCACACCCCAAAAGAAGGGCGTACATTATTCCAGGATTCTGACGTGAATAAGATTCGAAAACAGCCCTCTTTACTCGTAGATCATCGATTTGTGCACACGCCATTTCCTCGTTTGCGAAAGGAAGATCGATTGGGAAAAAGGGGGGTGCATCGTTTCGAACAGAATACTCTTCCACTCACGTAAAAACATATATATATATATCTTTGCGGCACAGGATTTTGGGTAATAAAATAGCTCTATATTGCGTAGAAATTTTATTGCGTTTTAAATGAAACAAAATTGGTATATTTATTATTAATAAAGAAATCACATAATGTAAAAACATTAAAAAAAGAGTAACAATTAAATTACCATTTTGACACATTTGTTGAAGATATTACCAACTGCTTAACATAAATAAGACAAAACATAAACCCTATGCACATGCACATATTGCAATATTTCGAGATAGTACTAAAAATGTCCCATCATGCATTATGGTGCATCCAAAATTGGGGGGGGGGAATACTTTAACCCCATCGTACCCCAAAGAAATATATATATATACCCAAAGTGTATTCGGAAGGGTGCTACAACGAATAGGGTTGATTTTAAAAATGAAATTCTAATATTTTTATCAAACAATATTCGACAGTCAACTATTATTGGACTACTGTATTTTAAACCAAAAACGTTTAGTTCAAAATTCAACGATGAATATTCTCTAGTCGAAGTTTCGAGATATACGGTGAGAAAGTTTCCTTTCGTGTTCTATTCCTCTCCCCCGCCACACCCCCCACGCTCACTTTCCACTATCCTTCTCTCTTACTCTTGTTTCTCTCGAGAACTCGCTAGCAAACGATCCTCGTGCTCTTCGTACTAAAACCAAACAGCTTACTGAGCTCCGTTCCTCTCGTTACTTACTGCAGTGCATATTATCTGCGTAAATGTTGGAACGAGCCATTACGCGGCAAAACTATAACGCGTTTCAAGTTTATCCCTGTATAGAGTGTTGTAATAGTCATCTCTATAGTGCATCAGATAGAAAGAGAGAGAGAGAGTGAGAAGGGTTGAAGGGGTGAAGGTGTTGAGGGGGAAGATAAGGAGGGTTATTTCGAGGACGAATGCTTCCCACGGGTAGATATCGAGCTTTCTTCTTATACGCGAGTTTTAACGACTTTACTTACAGGATATTACAACGTTAGGGTAGTTACATATCAGAATAATACAATACCATAACTATCTGATGACGATAATGATAATATTAACTAGAATAACCGTTGATATATCCTATCGATACTGATACTGATACTAGTTATGATAATGATGATAATGATAATGATTATGATGATGATGATGATCATCGTCGTCATCATTATGATTATCATTGTTAATAACGGTACGTGGAAAGCGGTAGGAAAATCGCAAGACCCTTGAAACTAATAACAATGACGCGTATTAATTAGCAAGTATATTGTAGAGAAATGTAAAGCTTGAGAATATGTGTGTCCCATGTGTATGTGTGTGTGCGTGTGCGTGTGTGGGATGACGTATAACACAGTATTCGATAATTCCCGAATAGGCTAATACGCGAATTTGACCAGAGGCTCGATCGAACGATGGAATTACGTAGTCGAGCAGAGAAGGGTGGAGGGGGTTGGTGGGGTGGGGGTGGGTGGGTAAAGGTGTTGGTTGGTCAGCTAGAGTAGATGCTCCTGGTTGGTGCTGCGTGATGATGGGTGGTAGATGAATGAGTGGGGATGGGATGGGTTGGTTGGTTACTGCTGGTGCTGGTGCTGGTACTGGTGCTGGTGCTGGTAGATGAGAGGAAAACGTTGCATCGATGCAGCTGTGACGACATAGAACCGGCGAGAACGCGTGCATCGATTTTCGATGCTTTCGTTTACGAAACGAGGCTAGCCAGGCAACACAAGGCTAGCAGCACCAGTAGCAGAAGCAACTCTAATGGCCAACTCGACCGTTAAGCTAGATTCTCTCATTATTACTCGAATACTATGCCAACTAGTCGAGATTGCGGTTTATAACCCGACACAAGAATGATTTTAACTTGGGTTAGAAATTTTGTATCCTTTTTATTGTCATCCCGTTATTGTTTCCTTTTTCGATTTTATTTATTTATTTATTTATTTGTTAATTATCGCGTACTTACGTTAATTATTAGTATTTATTTGATGCATTTTGTATTTTGTTTTTTTAGAAAATAAAATAATTCCAGTGTTAACTAACAACAGACAATTTGGATTTGATATAACACGAGAATGATTTTATCTTATAAAATTGTATCTTTTCTATTATCATCATCTTATTGTTTCTATTTATTTATTTATTTATTTATTTATTACTTATCGTATTTACGTTCGTTATTATTATTTGATTCGATTCTAATGCATTTTGTTTTCTCTGCTTTTTTTTTTTTTTTTAAATTAAATAGTCCACTGTAAACTGACAACAGATAATTTGATTTGATATAACACAAGAATGATTTTATCTTAGAAATTTTTATCTTTTCTATTATCATCATCTTATTCTTTCTTTTTTTTTATTTATTTATTACTTATCGTACTTATGTTCGTTATTATTATTATTTGACTTGATTCTAATGCGGTTTTCTTAATATTTTTTTTAGAAAATAAAATGATACAGTATTAACTAACAACAAACAATTTGTATTTGATACAAGTTTACTTACAATTTTTATATAAAAACAATTTTCACACACAAATCGTCATTAATTTTATATTTAAACTAATTTATAAAAATACAAAACGTTCTTATAATATTATCGAATAGAAAATAATTTTTGATCGAAAACAAAATATATAATACAAAATATACAAAGCCAACTAGCTAGTCAGAGAAACTGTCGGATCCTATTAAAGAGTAGCATAATCATTAAAGTCGCGTTCTCTCGTCTAACGACTCTCATTATCTCTAATATAAATGCGAGAGAAACAGTAAAAACAACAAAAAACAAATACAAAAAAACATGATAGATAAAGATAAGAAATGAGATAAAAGAAGAAGACAGATAGATGCATGTGCTTTAGTAGTCTACTCTACTATAGTCCTCTTTTGCCGATTCGTGCGTACGTAGCAACATAAAAATTCTCTCTCTCTCTCTCTTTCTCTCTCTCATACACATACTTATCTATTTTTTCTCTCACACGTACACACTAACTTATTTTCTTTCCCATACACACACTCATTTATTCTTATATTTCTTCTCTCTTTCTCTCTCACACATATACTCACCTATTTTCTCTCTCACACGTATACACTAACTTATTTTCTTTCTCATACATATACACACACGCACATATACACGTTCTAATATTTTCTATCTCTCTCGTACACACACACACACGCACGTAAGTTTACTTTTATATTTTATTTTCTCTCTTATATACACCCACTTCTTATTTTCTCTCTTTTTCTCGTACGCATTGAAAAACACACATACTCATACTCTCTCTCTCTCTCTCTCTCTCTCTCTCATCTCTCTCTCTCTCTCTCTCTCTCTGGTGCGATTTATCGAACGCCGGGGAGGGCTCACGAGAGCATAAATAAGCTTGTGCCGTGCAGAATACACGATCGTGTGTGCGGCTTCGGCTACTACCGTGTGTGCCGATCGTCCATAGAAACTAAAGAGAGAGAAAGAGAGAAAAAGAGAGAGAGAGAGAGAAATTGATAAAGAAGGACAGGAGAGAATATACGCACGTCCGAAACGTGTGCGAGTGAAGAGAACAACGTTTTAAAGAGAAAGAGAGAAAGAAAGTGCATATGAGTGTGTATGTGTGTCTGTGTGTTTATGTATGCGTGTATGTATGTATGTTTGTTATATATGTGTGAAGAAGGGGATGGGAAAAGGAAAATTTACAATGTATCGCTATAGAACTGAAAAGAGAACGGACGATAGATAATCAGGCACGAACACTATTCGCAACAGGTTTATCTATCGTTCGACAGTAACCAAAAGCATTTGTGTTTTGTGCATTCGATATGCATTAGGGTGAAACAAAAGTTTGTGCTTTTTATTTTTTCTTTTTTTTTCTTTTTTTTTTTTTATTAATATTTCATTTGCGTATAAAGTAATTTGATTGATTTAAAATAAAAACAAATTGCATTATATCTGAGACAACACGATAAACGTACGAACGATTTTTGTTTCATCCTGATATATATAATGTTCTTCGTTTTTTCAAAATCTGTATGAAAATATCTTTGAAATTATATAAATTCATTATTTTTTATACGTGGAGGAAGAATTAATTTATTTTTTCCTATCGAAAATTAGGTCACACAATATTTTTTTAATGATTTATTTTTTAGTAATTTAAATAATTATCTTTTAATTTGAGTAAAAACGTTTTATTATTTGCGTATATTAAAACGTAAGACGATTATATATGTATTGTATGTACATATATATATATATTTTTGCTATCGCTTTTTTTTTTTTTAATTAAATAATTATCTCGTAATTCTCTCTCGAGTAAACGTTTCATTAATTTTCTTGTATATCATAAGTAAGATAATTATACACGTATTGTGCATTTAATTTCTATTAGATCGCATCTGACAATTTTTTCTTACGATTTAAATATATTTAATATTTAAATGTATTAGCGTTCTAAACGATAATTAATTATATAATTATAATTAAATTCATATTAAATAATAGACATATTTCTCCATAATTGTTCTTATTAATAATAAGATAATTTAAATTTTAGTTCGATATAATAATAATTAAAAAGAAAAAAGAAATATATATGATTAATAAAATGTATAACACGGAGGATACGGTTTAATTAATGAATTATTCATTTAATACCAATGCAAGAAAATTCCATTAACGAATATAACACACAGACACACAGTTGCAAATTGTAAATATAGAATTATAATACTACTACTACTACTCTACTACTATTACTACTATAATAATATTCTATCCTAGCATACATACGTGAGTTGCATAAATTTGCATAGATAGTATACTCTTTCTGGATGCATTATCGATAATTTAATCTTCCCCCATTGGGTTTCGACACGATGTTCTACACTTACACTCCTATCTCATATCTTCCGCACTCACTAAATCATTTTCAAAACGTCGTATAAACCTTTTTACATACGACTACGTTATAAACAATAAATTTTAAACATAAACGAGAGTTTTTAGTTTCAGTTCTTACCCCATCACTATTATCACCATCATCATCATCATCATCGTATCTTTATTATCTGTCCGTGTAAACCGGTTGACTATTTTGTTAGTTAAACGAACATCAACTGTGTACTCAAACTAAACGTCTTTATATTTGTTTGTATATATGTATGTGTACGTGCGTGTGTGTGTTTTACTCTTTTAAACATTCTTTATTTTTATTCCCTTTCTATTTTCTAACTCTCAGATGTGTTCTTTGGTGTAATAGATCCTAGACGAGATGCGTTTCCATGTATAAGAGTGAAAGAAACAGAAACAGAAAGAGAAAAAGGGTCGGTGGTGGGGGGCGGGGCAGGGGGAGAAGGAGGGGGAGGGGGATATGGGAGGAATGTAGAGAAGGATGGTTAGACTGTCATAAATTTTAGCTCTCAGTAAGGGAAAAGTGCAAACGGGATCCGTTACCATCCGTACTTCCCATTGTATCATCACTAACGTTGAAAGCAGCAACGTGCGATACTATGAATCTCGCAAATGGTTGTTTACTTAACTGTTACGTTTCCTAAAGAAGAAAAATACTTTCTGCGTTGACGTGTGTCGTCACCACATTTTATACATATGTAATGTACACTCGACCGCGTTGGTGCATATGTAACGGTTATTTTCGGCAAATGTTAAAAGATAAATTGAAATGATTACATTGTTACGTTTATATTTCTTAGAACAATGTGTGTTCTTTTAAAAATTTATATAACGGTAAAAGAGATTTCTTAATTTCTTTTTTTCTTGTTCTTTTTTTTTTTTTTTAGGGAAAATAATCATCTTTCGTATATTCGAATGTGGTTTGTTTGTTTGTTTTTCAAACGAAATTTTTTGTCATCATTATTATTTTTTTCTTTCATCGGTTGTAATATTAATTATCGTATTAATTAATTAAGTAAAAAGATCGTATTAAAAAGTTCACCAAAAGGAGGTTATAATTGTTTTGTTAATTTTGTTTAAATAAAAAATAAAATATAGATCTCGTATGTGAAATGTGAAATATTAAAAAGAAATAAAACGTTATATGTAAATTTATTTTCTTTTTTAAATCAAAATATTATATTATACGAAATACAAAATGAATATATTTTAATCCGAGACATATATTACATTTATAAATAAAGAAAAAAATATATGTATAATTAATTAAGATAAGTTTATCATCAGGATAATCTAATAAAAAAATAAAAAAATAAAAAAAGATATACCTTACGTTAAGATCTTTCGACGTAATATAGTATTCCATCAACTGCTGTTAATAGTTTTTCTATCGAACAAGCGTGTATAACGCGTATTTCGTCACGATTGGTTGCACCGTGTAGGATGCAGGCGTGTCGTACACGAGAAACGATTAAGATAACTTATCGTTCGGTGAATAGATTCGCTTTTCGTCATCAGCCGTGCTTCGTGAAAATGAATTTACGAGGATAATATAAACCGGTAGGGAGAAAATCGTGAACTGAAACGTGAGGAACTAGACAATAGAAAAGGATGCTCGATTTGTGTTACCATTTGAAAGATAGAGAAACAACAACGTGACACGAACCGAAGTAACATCGAATAAGAGAAACCTAACGTTTCTCTAACAATGAACAATACTAACTCAAAGAGAGAGAGAGAGAGAGAGAGAGAGAGAGAGAGAGAGAGAAAGAGAAAGATAAAAAGAATGAAAATAGAAACGATCTAAAGTTCTCGTCAAATTGATCGAAATAGAAACGAATTGTTGGTAAGACGATTAAACAATTACGTTAGACAACGGCTTGTATGTTGGTAACGAGCTAAGTAACTACCTAGAAAAGCTTTCGTTTCTTTCCAACGACAACCGGTAATCATCAAAACGTGACTTGCAACGACGAGTGAATTATACGAATAAACGAATGAATGAACTGGTGAAATTCTTAACACTAAATGTACCGACACTTCATGTGTACCACTATTTCTAACACAATGGATCAAATGACCTATCTTCAAATAGTCATATATATTTTACCATGTATGTATAAGAAAATATATATCATTTGTGTGATATGAGTTTTTGACTTAGCAAATAGAATAATTGTGCCCATAATTATGAAAGTGGTCTAAGTCATATATTTCTTGTGTTTCGAGATATTTAAAGAATTATATTTGAACATTAAATGAATTCTATATAATATTGAAATAACAAACACTATCTGACGGTTCATTTTTGACAATATCGTGAAAATTACATTGAATTATGTTTAGTTTAAAATAATGTGATGTGAAATTACTAATAAACTTATTTTTTTTTTTAATTTTGACTTAGACCAGTTTCATAATTATGAGCACAATTAATTTATAAGAAATTCTTTCCAAAAATTTCACAATCGTCGTGATACGTTTAATGTTAAATATATTATTATAATAATTATTATATATATATAATTATTATATGTAATTATTTTAAATATATTATTATATATAAATATTAATACTAAATGTACCGAGACACTTCATCTATACCTATTTCTAACACACAATGAATCAAATATGTTACTACCTTCAAATAATCAGATAATTTTTACCATTTATGCAATCAGAATTTTTACCCCACCAAATAGCACAATTAATTTTTACGAAATTCTTCCAAAAAATTGACAATCGGTCATTTGACCAATCATATTCTGCGTTTAGCGTTAATACCGATTAATACTAATAATATAAAAAAAATATACTGATTTATTCAATTCCTTAAATATTAAATATTACAATTAAAATTAGATTAATAAAATAATTACTTTCCTATTCTTCTTCTTCTTCTTCAACATACTAAAGTAACGTTTTCAAAAATCATTCGAATTCGGGGGTCTCTAAAACGTTTCCTTTTCCTTCTGCTTCTTTTTTTTTTTTTTTAAATCAGAAGTAACAAAGAAAATGGTTCTTTCATAGTAAGCGATAAATCCGTTGTTGAAGTCTTTGAACGGAAAAAAGGAGGCTCTAAAGGAGAAAGGGAAAGACGTGAGAGGGGCAAGAGGTGGGGGAGAGGAGTCATCGAATGTTGGAAGAAAGCCAACGAGCAGGTGCAGTCACCTTTGCTTGTAGAACGGAAGTTAGTATAGAACATGGTTTAGGAAAGTCATTCGTGTTTCTATACTGACATTATGGGTAAAAGATTAATGAAAGTAATCGAAAGCATGAAAGTAGAAAAGAATTGACTCACACGAATACATTTTTTAAGAGTAGAATGTAATCATAATATATAACAAGTTGGCACAGTATTTTTTGCAATAATGACAACCTCTCCTTCAAACAACATTTTGCTGCAATCCTTTGTAATAAAAAAACAATTCAATTCATTAGATAAATTTTTCCAGTTGTCTATTCTTCATTAAAGATTTTTTTGTTAACAGGAAAGCATAAGTTATCGAGAGTAGTGTCGTTTCGATACTTCTTCGAATATTATGTGATCCTGTTACATTCGAAGTTACATTAGAAGTCACATTCGTAAGAGTACATAGGACATTTTCATAGGAAACGTATAATTAATATAGGAAAGTAGTTATTATAATACTTCTTCAAATATTATACGATCCTGCTAAAGAAGTTAATTTCGTTAATTAAATCAAAATTTTTCCTTTTGTTAATGAATAATCATTGTTTTTAATAGGAAAAGTATAATTAATCGGGAAAAATGATTACACGATTTTCCACTATTCATGTTATAACATATACGACGAGGTTTTTTTTTTTTATTGTAATAAAATAAAATTTGTATTATTGAAAATTTCGAATGAGAGAGTATAATATACCAAGAGGTAAATCATGGTTATTCTTAGATGATACTTCTTCGAATATTATACGATCCTGTTACATTGAAAGTTACATTAGAAGTCACATTCGTAAGAGATTTTCATAGGAAAAGTATAGTTAATCGAAGAAAGTAGTTATTATAATACTTCTTCAAATATTATACGATCCTGTTAAAGAAGTTAATTTCGTTAATTAAATCAAAATTTTTCCTTTTTTTAATGAATAATCATTGTTTTTTAAATAGGAGAAGTATAATTAATCGGGAAAAATGATTACACAATTTTCCACTATTCATGTTATAACATATACGACGAGGTTTTTTTTTTATTATAATAAAATAAAATTTGTATTATTGAAAATTTCGAATGAGAGAGTATAATATACTAAGAGGTAAATCATGGTTATTCTTAGATGATACTTCTTCGAATATTATACGATTCTGTTACATTCGAAGTTACATTAGAAGTCACATTCGTAAGAGGACATAGGACATTTTCATAGGAAAAGTATAATTAATATAGGAAAGTAGTTATTATACTACTTCTTCAAATATTATACGATCCTGTTAAAGAAGTTAATTTCGTTAATTAAATCGAAATTTTTCCTTTTTTTAATGAATAATCATTGTTTTTTAAATAGGAGAAGTATAATTAATCGGGAAAAATGATTACACAATTTTCCACTATTCATGTTATAACATATACGACGAGGTTTTTTTTTATTATAAAAAAATAAAATTTGTATTATTGAAAATTTCGAATGAGAGAGTATAATATACCAAGAGGTAAATCATGGTTATTCTTAGATGATACTTCTTCGAATATTATACGATTCTGTTACATTCGAAGTTACATTAGAAGTCACATTCGTAAGAGGACATAGGACATTTTCATAGGAAAAGTATAATTAATATAGGAAAGTAGTTATTATACTACTTCTTCAAATATTATACGATCCTGTTAAAGAAGTTAATTTCGTTAATTAAATCAAAATTTTTCCTTTTGTTAATGACTAATCATTTTTTTTAAAATAGAAAAAGTATAATTAATCGGGAAAAATGATTGCACCATTTTCCACTATTCATGTTATAACATATACGACGAGGTTTTTTTTTTATTATAATAAAAGAAACTTTGTATTATTAAAAATTTCGAATGAGAGAGTATAATATACCAAGAGGTAAATCATGGTTATTCTTAGATGATACTTCTTCGAATATTATACGATCCTGTTACATTCGAAGTTACATTAGAAGTCACATTCGTAAGAGGACATAGGACATTTTCATAGGAAAAGTATAATTAATATAGGAAAGTTGTTATTATACTACTTCTTCAAATATTATACGATCCTGTTAAAGAAGTTAATTTCGTTAATTAAATCAAAATTTTTCCTTTTGTTAATGAATAATCATTGTTTTTAAATAGGAAAAGTATAATTAATCGGGAAAAATGATTACACAATTTTCCACTATTCATGTTATAATATGTAGTACGACGAAGTTTTTCTTTTTATTATAATAAAATAAAATTTGCATTATTGAAAATTTCGAATGAGAGAGTATAATATACCAAGAGGTAAATCATGGTTATTCTTAGATGATACTTCTTCGAGTATCATGTAATTCTGTTACAAGACTCAATTTTTTAAAGAGAAAAAAATGTTCGTTATGTTAACAATGTTTTTCCAATCATTTTAACAGGAGAATATAACTTGAAGGAAAGTTTAACGCAATTTTGAACGTGCCACTTCTTCTTTTCAATCATGCTATCCTATTACTGAACTCAATTTAGTAATACGATACAATCCAAGCGTATGAATAAAAGAAAAATCTAGAAAATTAGAAAAAAAATTATAATCAAAAATTTAATATCGAAATTTACGATAGTGCGAATAAGATAATTAGATTTGGTTTCGTTTCAAAAAAAATAAAAAAAAATAAAGTTCTAACGTTCTGACGAAACTTAGTTAGCGAAGGAATGTTAGTTGTACGTGTGTGTGTGTGTGTGTGTGTGTGTCGTTATAGTTGTCGTCGTCGGTCACGGTGGTTTCCTACGTTAATGAGAACTGTTGAAGGAAAATTTTTGGACTACTTTGAAGCATACTATCATCGACTTTAAACATTTATTATTTTTATTTTCTTCAAATAAGAACAAAGAAAATACTTCGGATCTATTTCGGATAAACATAAAATATGATTTTATTTCTATCTATATATAATACTTATGTCCCAGTAAAATTTCACCATTAGACGAATAAATCAAATATTGTAAAAGTTACAAAATAATATAATTAATTTTTGTTTATTTATATTATACAACTAATACTACAAATAATAATATTAAAAAAAAATACAGATCTTTTTATTTTCACATACTTATTTACTGTACGAATAATTTATTATTTCAATATATATATTAAAATATTTTTCGTAGTTTGAGAGAGAGAGAGAGAGAGAGAGAGAGATAATCGATAGAAAAAATCTTGTTTAGAATTTAATAAATAATATTAACTTTTGGAATGAATAATAATTCGAAAGTCTAATTAAGTTCTCGTAATAAAATAGAAAATACTAAACGTCATTGTTCTCTTGGTTTAATTAGTCTTTTGTAAAGTCACGTTACTAATGCTTCGAAATTAGTGAAGCAACGTAGTGTGCTTTTATAGAATCTAGGTGCAAACGTGTGTTGTCTAAGATATATGAGTATGCTAGACAAGTATGCTAGTATGTGAGAAAAAGAGATCGTTAGATGCGAGTAAAAAGAGAAAGAGAGAGAGAGAGAGAGAGAGAGAGAGAGAGAGGTGAGTTTGTTAACAAGTTAAAAGACGCCTCTGTGTTCCACCAGTAGACGCTTATTATGCGTGCTTCGAGTCCATATCGTTTTCTTGTGTGTTAGTATGATTATGATTCGTTTCTTGGTAGTGTAGACGTGTTCCAGTTTTCACCTACTCTCAACTAACTTGACTGTGAAAATATAATAAACTTTTATTCCTTATTTCTAATTATATTAATCTAAATATTTTCTTAGAATCGTATTAAACGTATTTAATGATAATAATATTTCATGAGGTGGTGGGGGGAAACGTTGTTCGTTTATGAATGAGAACAAGGTACCGAAATTTTCGAATAATTTAGAATATATTTGAGATGTTTATTAATTGTTAATTTTACACAATAATAATAGATGTAAGATATATTTAGAATTAAAGGAAAATTAATTAAAAATTTAGATGAAACATATTTCAAAGAATTTAAAAAAAAATAAAACTATACAAATAGTTTATTAGAATTGTTTTTAAACCTATTTACTAATAATAATATTTCATGAGGTGGTGGGGAAAACGTTGTTCGTTTATGAATGAGAACAAGGTACCGAAATTTTCGAATAATTTAGAATATATTTGAGATGTTTATTAATTGTTAATTTTACACAATAATAATAGATGTAAAATATTTAGAATTAAAAGGAAAATAATTAATTAAAATTTAGATGGAATATATTTCAAAGAATTTAAAAAAAAAAGAAAACTATACAAATAGTTTATTAGAATTGTTTTTTAAATATATTTACTAATAATAATATTTCATTAAACGTTGTTCGTTTACGAAGAAGAACAAAATAATAAAATTTTCGAATAATTTAGAATATATTTGAGATGTTTATTAATTGTTAATTTTACACAATAATAATAGATGTAAAATATTTAGAGGATCAAAAGGAAAATAATTAATTAAAAATTTAGATGAAACATATTTCAAAGAATTTAAAAAAAAATAAAACTATACAAATAGTTTATTAGAATTGTTTTTAAACCTATTTACTAATAATAATATTTCATGAGGTGGTGGGGAAAACGTTGTTCGTTTATGAATGAGAACAAGGTACCGAAATTTTCGAATAATTTAGAATATATTTGAGATGTTTATTAATTGTTAATTTTACACAATAATAATAGATGTAAAATATTTAGAATTAAAAGGAAAATAATTAATTAAAAATTTAGATGGAATATATTTCAAAGAATTTAAAATAAAATAAAACTATACAAATAGTTTATTAGAATTGTTTTTTAAACATATTTACTGATAATAATATTTCATTAAACGTTGTTCGTTTACGAAGAAGAACAAAATAATAAAATTTTGAAATAATTTAGAATATACTTTAAATATTTATTAATTGCATATATTATACAATAATAATAGATGTAAAATATTAAGAATTAATAGGAAAATTAATTAAAAATTTAGATGAAATATATTTCAAAGAATTTAAAACAAAATTAAAACCATACGAACACATTTCTTTTATATATCTAAGAATTCTCGAGATAAAATAATATACAAAGATCAGGTTTTCTCTTCTTTTCTCTTCTGTTGGTAAAACGACTGACTAAACACAAAACTCTTGGAACAGTGAGACTAAGGAACGGGTAATAAAGAAACGGACCACCCCGTAGCGACAGGAAAGTGACGCTCGAGGGAGTAACGTGTGAGCACGATTCGTTTTTCGAGACAAGATGAAGAACTCGTGGAAGAAGTATAATAGAATCTTGCTGAGCAGGAAGCAACTTGATTGGTGATTCCTTTTCCTTATACAGTACACACACACAAACAAACAAAACCACAAACAAACACGTATCTAAAGATACATATATAAAACTATTTCATATGTTAATTATTCGTTGATTATATTTTTACAGAAAACAAAACAACCCTTAAATCAAGCAAGCGAATAAATAACAATTCTCGTATAAATGATTTAATAGAATAAAAAAGACAAAGAAAAAAGAATAAAATACACCCTATAGTAAAGAAAGAAGATATTAGAGTGAATCAAAAATGGTGATTCCTTTTCCTTATACAGTACACACACACAACACACAAAACCACAAACAATCACGTATCTAAAGATATACATATATAAAACTATTTCATATGTTAATTTTTCGTTGATTATATTTTTACAGAAAACAAAACAACTCTTAAATCAAGCAAGCGAATAAATAACAATTCTCGTATAAATGATTTAATTGAATAAAATAGAATAAAATACACCCTACTGTATTTTCTCAACACATTAAAGAAGTTATTAGAGTGAATCAAAAATTCCTACGTTATTTAAATGAACATTTCCAAAAGAAATTTGATTAAAATCAATCAATTGTGCAATTTATAATACAATAAACGCACGAACTTATATTTCACTCTAATAGATAAATCGTAGATAAATTACAGTTAACTGTTAACTGCTTCGAAAAAGGGTTAACGGCGATTGAGTCGATATTATCCGGGCAAACTACCCCTTAAACCCCTCGTCACTGAACTACCACTTACTACCCCCTTCTCTCTTTCTCTCTCTCTCTCTCTCTCTCTCTTACCCTTTCCCTTTCCCTTTTAGATAGAACATCGATCCGACGGGAGAGCTGAGCAACGTGCGTGCGTGCGTGCGTGCGTTTGTGCGGTTTGCAAGCTATAGTAACTTCGTGAGGATGAGGAGGTGGTGGAGGAGGAGGAGGAGGAGGTAGAGGGAGAGGAGGTGATGCAAGGAGGATACTAAAGATAGATTCTGTCGTTGATCGAGCAACACGTAGCATATATGTGCATGTGTATGTGTATTTGTGTGTGAGTGAGTGTGCATCCGTTGCCCGTCGAACTCGAAACCGATCGTTGTGTTCTATCACGCATGACCGACTTCTCAGGACTTTTAAAGTTGAGTTTAGAAGAGTTAGAAGAGAAAGAGATATGGGAAAAAGGGAAAAAAGAAAAAAGAAAGAGAAAAAAAGAAATATTACGTTTTAGATAGATGTTTTATAATACCTCGTTTGACGTATGGTTTTTTTCTTCTATGTACTTGGTTTATAGATTTTTGAATGGTTTTTCCGTATAATCTTAACCTACTTTTTCTCTCCATGTTATTTTATATAAATCATGTATTTTTTTTTTATAATACTTAAGTTTTTGGAAAAATATATATCAGATGTATTCGTTAACGATTTTTTTTTTATAACACTTTTTTTTAGAGGTAATATATTTGTAAAGGTTGAGTTTATATTTTAGTTACTCTGTCTGAATATATAATTAGATAAAAATATGTTTAATTTGTTATATTTGTTCATAAAGTTTGATTTTTATATTTTTTTTTTTTTAACATTAAAATATTAAATATTGGTAATTGAATTTGAGTATCCTCATATTATGATAAAATGACGAAATTAAAAATATGATACCGAACGTGTAACGTTTTACAAATTTGTAAATAATGATTACAATATTTTATTACTAAAACGTAGTATACAATAAAATGAATATTTTAAAGGGACTTATTTCAAACTGTTATATACTAAAATAGTGCAGTATTTTTTCGTGTAACGTAAAATTATCCTTTTAATTTGTAAACCAAATATTTTTAATTATCTTTTATTACATCACACAACACGTTTTAATAGAATATATAATATATATTAAATAAAAAGATAATAAATATTAAATATTATATTATTACTTACATACTTTTTACTAAATATTTATTAATTAGTCATTATCTTTTATTACATCATATTTCAATAGATATCAAATATAATATTAAATAAAATATTAAATTATATTATAATTATAATATGATTTAATTATTATTTGATTATTTTGATATTTTGATTAGAATGTTTAATATAATATTAAATATTATATTATTACTTATATACTTTTCACTAAATATTTGTTATTATCTCTTATTACATCTCGTGTGTTTCACAATAGAATATATATTTTTTTATTAAATATAAAAATAATAAATGTATTAAATATTATATTATTACTTATATATTATACTTTTCACCGTACGTTGATATACTATAATATTTATATTGGAAAAACGTACACGACATTTTCTCGTTTTATTTCTCTCACTCACTTACTCACTCACTCACTCACAGTTAGTTTCTTCCATCTTTCTCTTTCTCTCTATCTACGTGGCTCTTGAAAGGTATCTCCTGAGGGACGAGTATCTTTCGTTGTTGGCAGAAACAAATTTCCTCCTCCTCCTTCTTCTTCTTCCTCTTCCTCTTCTTCTTCTTCTACTTCTACTTCTACTTCTTCTTCTTCTACTTCTTCTTCTTCTAGAAGATCGTGCTTCGTTTCCCTTGGCACACTCAGTTCTACTCGCTGATACTTGCCACGAAAGTTTAGCTTCTTTCCAGAGCACCACCATTTCCTTATTCTCCTGCATTCCAACCTTCTCTTTTCTATCTTCTCGTCGACGAGGGACACGAAGAGATAAACGGATGAATAAAGAGAGAGAAAGAGTGGAAAGGGGTGTAAGGGGAGAGGGAAAGGGTTGTATGGAGTATCTCGAAAACCTCGATGTTCCAGGAAATCGACTTTCGAGTTGTTTCGAAACGTCCAATGAAGAAGGGAAATTCTATGAAACTTTCCTTGATTATTTTCATTTTAATTAATATATATATCGAATTTATATAATTAAGTTCGCTTAAATTATTATAAGTTAATTATACTATTGGGGATAGTATTATATTATCGAATTAAACGGATTAATAATAATATATATAGAAATTAATAGAATTAATAGATAATTATATATATTTAAAAAGAAATAAAAGTATCTCGGATTTAGGTTTAGTATTTTTAGGGAAAAAACTTATCTATACTCTGAAGAAGGGAAATTCTATGAAACTTTTGTTGATTATTTTTATTTTAATTAATATATATCGAATTTATATAATTACATTCGTTTAAATTATTATAAGTTAATTATACTATTGGGGATAGTATTATATTATCGAATTAAACGGATTAATAATAATATATATAGAAATTAATAGAATTAATAGATAATTATATATATTTAAAAAGAAATAAAAGTATCTCGGAGATTTAGGTTTAGTATTATTATTTATTAATTATATTATAATATTAATATTATTTATTTATATTATATATTTATTAATTATATTATAATATAATATTATTATTTTAATAATAATATTAATTATTAATTATAATTAAGTTCGCTTAAATTATTATAAGTTAATTATACTCTATTGGGGATAGTATTATATTATCGAATTAAACGGATTAATAATAATATATATAGAAATTAATAGAATTAATAGATAATTATATATATGGAAAAAGAGATAAAAGTATCTCGGATTTAGGTTTAGTATTTTTATGGACAAAACTTATCTATCCTCTGTTAACTTTTTAATCTTATTTCATTTCGTTTCCTATTTTTCCTTTTCCATCCTTTAACTTGGCTTCTTTCGGTAGGGTTTTTATGGTTGACAGAAATAGAAAAGAATAAACTGAAAGAAAGAGAAAGAGAATTGCATAATAATAATAATAATAATATATATATATAGAAATAATTACAAAACTAAAATATATATATATATATATTATAAGAATAATATATATAATATATATATATTATTCTATGTATATATATATATATATATATATATATATATATATATATATATACATAGAATAATTAAAATAATAATAATAAATATATATAATAGAACATATATATAGAAATAAAAATAGAATAGAAATAGAATAGAATAAACATATATAGAAATAATTAGAAAACTAAATTTAATCAAATAGATTATTTTATTGAATAGATTTAATAGATAAATAATATTTGTCATATATATATAAAGAAATAAAGTATCTCAGATTTAGGTTTAGTTACGAAACTAAAATATATATTTAGAATAATTAAAATATTAATAATAAATATGTATAATAATATAAACATATATAATAGAACATATATATAGAAATAAAAATAGAATAGAAATAGAATAGAATAAACATATATAGAAATAATTAGAAATCTAAGTTTAATCAAATAAATTATTTTATTGAATAGATTTAATAGATAAATTTATAGGAATTCATAGATATTTATATATAGAGTCGAATTAATAGATAATCATATATATATATATAAGAAATAGAATAGAATAAACATATATATAGAAATAATTAGACAACTAAATTTAATTAAATAGATTATTTTATTGAATAGATTTAATAGATAAATATATAGGAATTCATAGATATTTATAGATAGAGTCGAATTAATAGACAATCATATATATATAAGAAATAGAATAGAATAAACATATATATAGAAATAATTAGAAAACTAAATTTAATCAAATGGATTATTTTATTGAATAGATTTAATAGATAAATATATAGGAATTCATAGATATTTATAGATAGAGTCGAATTAATAGATAATCAATATATATATATATATAAGAAATAGAATAGAATAAACATATATATAGAAATAATATAGAATATATTATATATATATATAGAATATAATATATAGAAATAATATAGAATTAATTAGAAAACTAAATTTAATCAAATAGATTATTATATTGAATAGATTTAATAGATAAATAATATTAGTCATATATATAAAGAAACAAAGTATTTCAGATTTAGGTTTAGAATTTATGAGGAAAAAACTTATCTATCCTCCGTTAACTTTTTAATCTTATTTCATTTCGTTTCCTATTTTTCCTTTTCTCCCCTTTAACTTGGCTCCTTTCGGTAGGTTTTTTATGGTTGACAGAAAAAGAAAAAGATAAACTGAAAGGGAAAGAGAATTGCATAGCGTTTTCTCCCAAAGGTACGTTGAAAACGAGGCAAATCTCTGGAGGCTAGGACGCCAAGAAAAAGGGAAGAAAACAAAACGAAAATAAACATAACAAAAATCAAAATAAAATAAAGAATGAAGGGAAAGGAAAGGAGAGAAAAGAAATAAGGGAAAAGATACACGGCAAAGCGCCATTAGCAAAATTGCCAGAGCAAAAGTCTGACGCATAGAAGAAGAAAGAAAGAAAGAAAGAAAGAACGAAAGAAAGAAAAAGATGGTTGGAGTAAGAAGAAGAAGAAGAAGAGAAAGAAGGGTACTGAGAGACGAGAAAAGGGTGTTTCGAAGTGAGGGAAAGAAGAAGATGAAGAAGAAGAAGGTTGGTAACAGAGGATGTCGAGTTGAAGGGGACGTTGTAGCTTTGCCCTTATCCGTATGCGGGAAAAAATCACGAATCTTCTTTATCTTTCCCTTTTTCACAACGTAGATAGAAACGTATAACTTCAAACGTTTTACCGCCGTTCATTTCTTCTTCATCTTCCTCATCTTCCTCATTTTATTTTACTTTGGTAACAGTAGAACAGTAACAGCAACAGTAACATGGTAGAAGTTAACAACCAATCAGAACGCTTATTTCAGGGTATTATATTACCCATTATTATTATTATTATTATTATTATTATTATTATTATTATTATTATTATTATTATTATTATTATTTTTTTTTTTTTATTATTTTTATTTTTATTTTTATTATTATTATTATTATTATTATTATTATTATTATTATTATTATTATTATTATTATTATAATAAACAACAACAAAAAATAATAAACAACCAATCAGAACGCTTATATCAGGGTATTATATTACCCATTATTATTATTACCCATTATTATTATTATTATTATTATTATTATTATTATTATTATTATTATTATTATAATAAACAACAACAAAAAATAATAAACAACCAATCAGAACGCTTATATCAGGGTATTATATTACCAATTCTTATTCTTATTATTATTATTATTGTTATTATTACCGAATTAGTATTATATAATAATATAATTGTATAATAATACTAACTCTGTGGAACTCGGGTTTTTTTTCTTACAAATTTCTGAGTATTGAGAAGAAAAAGTTATAAGATAATTTCGTGCTGATTTGATATATTAACATAAAGAACATGATACATTAACAATGATAAGTGTAAAATTAGCATAAACAAATTATTAATTAGCTAAATGTTATTTTTTAATCAGAAAAGTAAAACCTTTTTTATTTCTACGTACACTAAATTCGAGTTATCAAGGTAATTATTTGCTAAAGGATTCGTATTGTTTGCTAAACGATTTTTCTTTACTGAAATTTTTGCAATTTCATCTTTTATTTTAAGAATTCCCTAAATCTTGATGGATTTTTTCATTATTTACGTAAACCAGGAGATATTGCAAATGTTGTCTGCATTGTTTTTGATTGAAATTTATGTTAAATTTCGATGGTTTGAGTTTAGCAATGATTCGCCATAGTTGAATTTGATGAAAAAGTCAAGAAAAATCTTGAAAAAGGCAATGAAAATTCGATCGTTTAAGGTAAATCGTGTTTTAATGATGAACAAGAGGAAGAAAGATGGATAGGTCTAATGGGAAGGGAATGGAGGGGGCGGGGAAAGATTGGATAAGGGAGAAATGGGTGGAGCAAAAGGGGGCAAGTTAGTTCGTCTTTTCTTCGACGTTTCTCGGTTAAGGTTTATGACTGAACCTTTAGGTCTTTGATTGTCGTTAACTCGAGAACTCGACGAAACTGTTGTCCATTGTCTTGCCAAGTACTCAAAAGTACAATAAGGTGCGAGATATTTTCGAGGGGTTTGGTTGGTTGGTTGGTTGTTAGTAAGGAAAATATAATTATGCTTTTAATTATTTGTTATTTTGTGCTTAGGGTCTTCCTTTTTTTCTTCTTCTTCTTCTTCTTCTTAATAATCATTCTTCCATTTGAATTACGGAGGTAAATTTTAATGGTGTTTTAATTTTCCATTGAGAAATAGGGATGTTCTTATTGGGATTATAATTCAGATTGTTCGAATTTGTCGAATTCTTGTATTCGTTTGTTATTTAAATCGTGAAAATAAAATTGAATTATATAAATTGAAAATTTGTGTGTGTGTGTGTTTATTTAATTCGATAAGTAATAGTTTGAAGATTATAGATTATTATATAATATTATATAATGAGTTATTCAATTCGATCAATAATGGTGTTAACAAAATATAAAATTATAATATTCTTTTATTTTTCATATATTATGTAATTTGATTTTTTTCGTAAATATGTTTTATATTTTTTCAAAAAAGAACAAAAAATCATCATTCTTTTCTAATCGATCATATTCCGCGTGTTGCAAATTATTAAATAAAGGTATTAAATCACCGTGTTTGAAATACGATATCTGACCCTGAACGTGTAGAACGTAAGACGTTGAGAGAAGTTAATAAAAAAATAAAAAAATAAAAATCAGACACATCGTGATCTTTTTCTTCCCCTTTTTCTGCCTTCTCAACAACATCTTAATCTCCGTGAAGTTTAAAAAAAAAAAAGAAAAAGAAATTAATTCTACCCTGTTGTGTGGTAGAACACAATTAAAAAAAAAATCAAATCTTGTAGAAGACCGGTCTGTCGAGAAGGCGAAAACTATACCTAAGTTATGTATATATATATATTCTTACTTATATATATATGTATACACTTACATATTTATTCCTCTTTCGATAAACGCGTATCCGCCTTTTATTTATAGTACTAAAACCCGCTGGTTGCTATGCGCGTAGAACCTCGGTCGAAGTTAAAACGATGCACGCCCTTCCCTTCCCTTCCCTTCCCTTCCTTCTTCGCAACCTCCACCACCACCACCACCACCACCACCACCACTACCACCTCCATATTACCACCCTATTTTTCTTCTTCCTTATAAGATGACTTTTCGGGTGTGTTGTTTTACGAATTTAATACAAATTTATTTTATTTTATAACGATATATAATATATCTTAATATTAATATATAATTTTTATTATTATTATTATTATTATTATTATTATTATTATATGTATTTTAATATATTATTTAATTTATTATGTTATTATTATATATAATTTAATACAAATTTATTCTATCTTCTAACAATATATAATATACAAATATTAATATACATTTCATTATTATTATTATTATTATTATTATTATTATTATTATTATTATTATTATTATTATTATTATATATAGATATATATTGTAAAATAAAATATTATTTATAAACGACGTGTCATTTTAAAATAACACACATACAAACATATTTTTATTAATTTATATAATATATATTTTAATATAATTCAAAAATATATTTCTGAATATAATAATAATTGAAAATGAAATAAGAAAATAATTGTTTTATTATTCATAATTGAAAGAAAAAAATCCAGAAAAAGGTCTTGAACTACGATGAAAAAGAAGGAACCTTTAGTTGAACTTCTCCCTACCCTTATACACCACCCCAGCTCATCCAACCTTGTTCCTTTAGCATCTTACATGTTAGTCGAGGTCAGGAACAAATAAACGACAACGGCTTACACTTGTCACTTCTTTAACATCTGGTCCCTTCCTTCTTCCACTTTCGGATCTTTACCCTCTTAAGCTCTTCTTATTCGTCTTTTAGATTGTTTAGAGTGGCATTTCTATTTTCCTTAAGACTTATGTTAGGTATTATGTTTGTTATTATTAATAGGATTATTTCAGAAAAATTCTTTCGAATTTGTCTTGAGTTATTTGCACAATAATATGAATCCTGATTGATCCCTACGATTGTCTAGAATTACAATAACAACAAAATCAATGTATAGTAAACTTGATTTTCTCACGATTAGTATTATAATTCAAATGATTTAATATCGTATTTAATTTATAACAAAAATGAATGTAAAATAAAATTTGTTTACTCTTGTAAACACACGTATGTATTATAAGAAAATAAAATTATACTAAACGTGCCTGTCATTCAATTTGATTGGAAAATGTACGAGATTTTTTTCCTATTTTCTTTCTTTTTTTTTTGTTTAATAAAAAAAAATGCGTAAAAAATTGAAAATCGTATAGCAACCGTCACAGTTCCTAATAATCGTGCTAATCGTCAAACGCGTGTGAAACGAAATTTTTCATAGAATAAAAAAGAAAGATTGATGTAGAAGTGAAAGGTGAAAACGGGGTTCTGATGCGCGTAGAATTTCATGGTGTTTTATTCGTCGGAAAAATCAACGTTGCTTCTTTACCTTCACAAAGAAACCAATGAGAAAGAAAGAAAGAAAAAGAGTAAGAGAGAAAGAGAGAGAATGAGAGAGAGAGAAAGAGAGAATAATGGTCGGACAGTCCCCAAAAGTTCGTTTTCGATCGACATTTGAACATTTCGTTTGAATTTTTACGGTTAAATGGAGTAGTATCCCTTTTGTTAGAAGCGTAAAAAGGAAATCAAAAGTAGTAACAGCTGTCGATCTCTCTACGGGGGTGGTATATACTTTCAATCGTTTTTCAATGACGTACCTTTAGGGGTTGGTGCGTCTGTCTTTTCAATCTCTTTGATGTCCAATTGACACGAAAAATATTAAACGATATATATGTATATGTATATATATATATATGTAACTATCGAAAGCACCACCATTTCGTAAAAATTCACATGCGCAATAAATTGTCATAGTAAAAATATAATTTCGTAAATTTTTGTTGATAGTTTTTTTTTTATTTTTGTGTGTTAATCGTTCTATTTTTAATATAAATATATTTTAATCATAATTTTGTTCGTATCATTTATTATACATATTACTATATATTTTAATTATAATTTAATTATAATTATAATTTTATAATTAATTAATGTTAATATTAGAATCTAATATTAGAAGGGGGGAGTTGATAGAAATGAAAATTCGGTATCTTTTTTTTTTTCACAAACAAATTTTATAATTTATTTTTTATTAATTCCTCTACATATGATTTATAGAAAAATTTGTAGATTTATTTTTTCCTCGAAATATTTTTATATCATTTGTGTCATTCATTTCAAAAGTTAATTCGTTATCGGAGTTTCTTAAATAAACGGTAGCACCGAATTTTCCAAAGATTTTCGAAGTTTCTAAAGTTGAACGGTAAGAGGAACGGTGGGGAGGGGGGAATACCTTTTCTAAAGGAAAATATCGTTGGAAAACGTTTAGAAATTCGGAGCACGTTTCCGTTGGGAGATCTTTGTGCGTCTAGAAAAACGTTGCCAGCTACGGTCACGTTTGTCGCTTATTCGCGGCATTATTTTCTACGTTTTGTCCCACTTATGTTAGGAAATTTTCATTTTAGGAAAAGTGGGGAAATGATTTACGAACCTATCGTTATATAAAGTATACTCGTATTTTTTTGTTGCATAATATAATTGCGATTGCATATTAACGATTGCATTTATTTTTCTTTTCTTTGCAGAATACAGGAGCATTCCCAAAACGGCCAACAGTGAGTACTTAAAACCGATTGTTTTTTTTTAAATAATACGCGATAATATTTTATAGGAAATACATTTTAATACAATAATTAATAATAAATAATTGATTAATTAATTTATTAATTGTTCGTGAGATAAAACGTTTGAGTCAATTTATAAAAAAAAAAAAAAAATAAAATCTTTTTCATATTTAATTTTTAATATTGAAAATAAACTGTCTCGATAAATTATTGTTATACAACTCGTTGAATGATACATTAATAACATTAAACAATTTTTGTCGAATTTTTTGTATTTGGGAAGTTATTTCGATTTGACAAATGAATTGGTCATATATCAACCATTTTCTGCCTGGTTGGTAACACGAAATCTATTCAAGGATCGAAGAGACGAAAATTTGAAAATTGCTCCGTGTTCGGTGAACGTTAAATTATTCAACGTCTCCTGTTGGAGTTCGAAATTTTCGAAGAATGAAGGAAATATCGTCTATTTCCGTATTAAGATGTTTCGAAAAAAAAAATAAAAAGAAAAGAGAAAGAGATTTAATATCATTCGTCTGGTGATATAAAAAATTAATAAAAATTTTTATTAAATTTCAATCAAAAAAGAAAAAATAAGTATTTCATTAAATTATAAATCCCTGCTAACAAATTTGGTTATAAATTGAAATTAATTGAAGTCGAATAAAATAATATATATATGTGAATATGTAGATTTAAAAAGAATACCAAATACCTCACTAATAATAACATCGTAGAGGTTAGGTTAGTGGTTGTAGCGATGGTGTAGAAGTTGTATTCCATAGTAGCGAATTATTACCTCGATAAATTTACGATGAAAACGTTAGCGTAGGTAGCTACCGCGTCATTTTGCGTCCCATCGACGCTGCTCATAATCTAATATCGCGTCGAGGTTCTCCCCGAAAATTTGATGGATTTACGCTAACGCCCTCTGGAATACGTTAAATTTTCAATCTTCCTTTTCATCGTATTATTTCGTGCTTTCCACCTCGTGATTCTTAAAAAAAAAAATTAAAATACCAACTACATTGCATTATTAATCATACACACACACACACACACACACACATTTAATCCACATACATATTTATGCGTATTTAAATTTATTGGATTACCTAGAAAGTTCCTAACCTAAAATTACAAATACAATTCTCGATACTAAAATAATGATATATATATATAATTTTATCATAAATTTATTCAGACTTATATTATTCGTTTCTTAATATATTATTGTTAATAAATTAAAACGTTCGATGCAAACGTTTGTTTAATATTTTTAACAGTAAATAACATAAATATAATTGTAAGATAAAAGGTATAAAACAAAATGGTAGCACCGGACATTCTCCTGACCAATAAGGTCAGGTGAATGATTTATGATGTATTTTATAAATATTATTTTTCATAAATTATTTCATTATATTTCTTCATTATTATATATATTATATTCTTATTCAAATAAATATCTAATATATATTTGTATTTATAAATCTGTGTAACGCAGTTTTTTGAGATAATCCAATTTACGTTTATATACTCGTATATAACGATATATATTTTCTATATTTATTTTACGTATATATATATACGTGTCTAATGGATGTATTGTATGTATGTAATAGGAATATCTATATGTAGAATTTTGTATGCGAGTAGAAAGTGTAGCAGCAGAGAGAGAATCCTCTGTTGCTAGGCGGTTGGATTGCACTCTTCTTCTCTTTCCATCTTTCTCTGTTTCTCTCACACAGTCATACTATCTATCTACGTCTATCTCTATCTATGGTTCTTGGAAAATCAAATTCCCTAAGAGAATTCGATTCAACCTGGAAATAATCAAACCGCTTATCGACTTATCCCACTTTTCAATCGTCGCGTCAATTACAGATGGATTTATTTATTCGAATCTTTAAAATTCTTTTATACATTTTTGTTTTTTCTTATTCTTTTTTTTCTTTTCATTTAAATTATTTTCAATTTTAATTATTATTTATTTGTCATATACGTATATTGATCGTATCATTTTTATAAAAATTCTTCTAACATGTATGATACAAAAATGAAAATCACTTTTACAAATATTGCGATATAAAAAATTGTATACACACGTACATCCTTATTGCAGATAAATAATTAAACAAAAAGAAAAAAAAAGAGAAATCTTTTTCAAACATTCCACGAAACTTGCCTCTATAAATAAGAACAAAATATTGCAAATATTCAAATCTTATTTCTTTTAATCCCAAAATGTACATACAACAAAATAATCCAAATTTAAAGATAAATAATTATGATAATAAAATGAACAAACAAATTAAAAGAACGATGCACGAAATACGTTCAACAAAATATAATTAATAAATCGATAACCGAAAAACAGATCGAAAATAACTCTTCCCGCTAAAGAAAATCAAAACTAAATTTCCGTATATTACTACGATAAAAGAATATTATACAAAAATTAAAAGGAACAGAAAGTGAGGTGGAGGGGGGGGGCGTTGGATCGGGGGGAAAAAATTAAATTCGATCGTATTTTCGTAAATGTTGAAGAAGAGTAGAGAAACGGATGATGAATCGATCGATGAAACTGAGCTCGCGCACGCGTTGTTATCCCCGTGTAGCTATCCCCTAGGTAGACCTAGCCAACCCCTCCTCTTTACCACCCCTATATCTGCCTCTCTCTCTCTCTCTCTTTCTCACTCTCTTATGGTCTTTCTCCATAGTAGGTTGCGCGCGGGCGCACGACTGCCTACGTTCGGTGAGATCAGGTGGACTAACGATTAAATCGCCTCACTATCTGGGATTTCATTTTCTTGATTGCCCTATCACCAGCCCTTTCTCTCACTCTCTCACTCTCTCTCTCTCTCACACACACACACACACACGCTCTGGTTTTAGTCTCTTAGTTTGTACGAATTTACAGTATCTTTTTAACATACATAGGTTTTTATAAACCCTACGAGTGTGTGTGTGTGTATGTGTGTGCAGCATTAAGAGGATGTTAATATTTGATTTATCGGTTGCCGGGTGGAAGTACGCATGCGTTTTCCCGCTCATGCTTCTTCTTCTTCTTCTTCTTCTTCTCTCTCTCTTTCTTTCTTTCTTTTTCTCTCTCTCTCTTTGTCTGTTTTTTTTTCTCTTTCTTTCTAATTTTCCCTTGTGCAGTTGCTTCTTGCGTCCCACTTGCACTTGTAACCCGTTCTCTTTTAAACTCGCACTCGTTGCTACGATGATATAGTTCGTTCTCGATAACTCGCGAACCGAGGGGAAAAAAAAGAGAGAGAGAGAGAGAGAGAGAGAGAGAGAGAGGAAGAAAGAAAGGAAGGAAGGAGAGGAAAAAAAAAACTGTGGATTTCCTAGCGTGGCACCGCGACAAAGTTCATCGACCCCGTTCCCTCGTCGCCCAGACCCGGCCGGCCCTTTTTCTTCGATCTCTTCTTCAACAGAATAAAAAAAGATAAAATAAATAATTTCTTTTTGAATAATACTTATGTGTAAAATATCGATTGTGGGTTTATGTTAATCCTGTTTAGTCTTTTTTCTTTTTTGATTAATAAAAATATTTATTAATTATGGAATATGATTTTTCCATACTTTTTATTTCAAGTATTATATATATGTGTGTGTATTCATCCATCAAAAAAGAATTTTTTTAATATGAATATTGATTTGAGAAATATCGATCGTTGGTTTATTAATCCTGTTTTGTCTTTTTTCTTTTTTAATTAATAAAAATATTTATTAATTATGGAATACGATTTGTCTATACTTTTTATTTCAATTATTACATATATATATTAATACGTGTGTGCATTAATATTAATACGTGTGTCGTCATAAATAACACATTCATTTCTATACATATAATGTATGCATATATATATATATATTTAATTCATTATTAATTAAATTATTAGATGTAGATAAATAAATATTTTTATTGATTCAAATATCTTTGATTTTTTTTTTCAAGGGAAAGTAGGGATTAACATTTGAAGCATTATTTATATTCGACACAATTAATTTAAATTAATATATATACCTAATACTATAATAATATAATAATATATAATTAACAAAATATAAATGAATCATACGCTAGACGATAAAATAATCAAAATTGATTATCGAATTGTTGTTCCTTTCCAAGTATAACAAAAATATAGAAACTCAAAATATAATCAATGCAAATTTATTCCCATCTAGTTGACATTTGTTATTTATCTTTTTCTATTCTATAAATATACACACAAATATATATGTAATCTTTATTTGCATTAGAACCGCAGAACTTATCATTGTGTAGTTCGATTTCATACATACATACATACATACAAACAAACAAACATACATACCCATACATACATACGTGCCTATGCAACAAAAATGCAGATAAAGTAGTTCGATTTCATACATATATACATACATACATACATACATATATATATACATGCCTGTGTAACAAAAATGCAGATAAAGTTATCTCGTGGATGGGTATCGTAGATTCTCAACGGTATTTTTCGATAGTAAGCCCATTTCCTCGTGAACGATATAGGGACACAGTGGACCCTTTTTTTATTTTTACAGATCTCGATAACATCTCCCTTTATTTTTCCCTCTTTCTCTCTCTCTCTCTCTCTCTCTCTCGCATAAATACACGGGACGTTGGCGAACTCACGCACGTACCCGAGCGTGCACGTCGGTGCATGGATGCACGGTGCAACAACCAACCGTGATTAAGCTTGCAACTGCGTTCGCGTTACACGCGAAAGCTATTCTATTTATTCTCTGGCCTGTATGCACTGTTACGAGCTTGTATACACACACATATACATACACACATACACACACACACACATATATATATATATATATATATCTGTAGAAATGTAGTGAAACCGACACCTGGTCCGAGCTTTTCTCACTACTGCAATTAAGTCTCTTCTCGGTGTCCGCTTAATTTCCTCCGGTTATTATCTTTGCGTTGTTGTTAAGCCTCCTTTTCCCCTCCCGTTACATTCCCCTCTCCTATCTTTCGTCTCTCCTCCCTACCCCCTGCTTCGGAAACAACATGAATTCTTTCGAATAAAATCGTTCTACGATTTGCACGTTAATTTACCATTCCGAGAAACATTTTTCTTCCTCCCCCTTTTTTTCTTTCTTTCTTTTTTTTTATTTGCTCTCTCTCTCCCTCTCTATCTCTCTCTCTCTCTCTCTCTCTTTTGGTCGATTTTTTAATTATTGATACAGTTATTCGGTATTCTTTATTATTTGTTGCATTCGTTAACGTTTACGATACGTTACAGTAATTCGTTTTTTTTGGGGGTGGAGGGGATAATTTTTTATATTTATAATAACAATTTTTCACCCGATCGTATTTTTGTACACTCGCAAATTCATATTTTACTTACATAGAATGAATTATATATTTTCCAGTAAAATTAATTTCAACGTATAATAAAATTCATTTTTGTATGCTATATCTAAAACGTTTAATTATTTCGTGTAAGATCCAGATTTTTCACGAATTAATTGAATAATATACTTTAACGATTACATATGCATTCGCATACGTACACATACACGTGTATATATTATTTAAAACTTCGTTACTAGGTAGATTATTACATAGAATTCCAAAAATGAAATATTTCCTTTCTACTGACTGTAAATTTCTGTAACCGTATACGTACAAGTATAATATATACTTACGTATTTTAACTAAAATAAAATAATATTATACCTGTAACAAGAGAAAAAAAGAAAACAAAAGAAAAACAAAAAAGGAAAGAAATAAAATCGTTAATATTAAGAAGAATTATATAATTCGTGAAACGCGTGAAACAGCGTTTCAGTTAAATTATTATTCTAAGCAATATACGATAGTGATCTAGCGTACGTGTATGTCAAAAATCTTCTATAAACTTGATAATCCTGGGTAATATTTTTTCTCTGACACGAGCTTGGCTCTACTCTTTCTTGGCACGATAAAATAAAGAAAGAAAGAAAGAAAGAGAAAGAAAGAGAGAAAGAGAGAGAGAGAGAGAGAGAGGAAGAGAAGAATAAAGAAGGGTCAATAGCAGTATAAAACAACGTACGTAGAAAGATAAGCTTATGCGATATAACCAACGTGCTTTTTCATTTCGCGTCCCACCCCTACCCCACCCCTACCCCCTACTCTCTTTTCCTCTTGTCCACCTTACCCTCTCTTCTATTCCTCTTTATTTTAATCTTTTTTCTTCCCCGTGCCTTTTTCCTTCTTTTCTTTTTTTGCTTAGAACGTCGTGCTCGTAGATATCTGTCGAGAGAATCGAAAGTAAAGAAAAAGAGAAAGAAAGAAAGAAAAAGAGAAAGAAAGAAAGAGAAAGAGAGAGGGAGAGAGAAAGAGAAAGAAATAAAATAGAATTTAAAAAAGAAAAAAAAAGGAATAAAATCCGACAGGAAGGACGCAACCCCTCTTCCCCCCCTTCCTCCCCCTCTCCTTTTTGGAGTCTCGAATCGGAGACACCTCTCTGTGGTAACTCGGCCGAACGTAATTCCCTCGATTCGTCGGAAGCAATTTTCTCGAGCGAACGAAGTAACCACAAAATCGAAGACTCGACCGAGCCCGTAGCTTTTCCGGAAATTCCATAGAGAAAGAGAGAACAAGACGGAGAAATAAAGAAAGAGAGAGAGAGAGAGAGAGAGAGAGGGTTTGAAAGAAAGAACGAGAAAGAAAGAAACGGGGTATATGTGTGTTGAGAAAAAGAAAGAATGTGTACTTGTGTGAAATAGATAGTTCACGTATATATGTGTGTGAGAAAGAGAGAGAGAGGGAAATGTATGTGTGTGAGAAAAAGAAAGAGTGTGTACCTTGTGTGAAATAGATAGTTCACGTATATGTGTGTGAGAGAGAGTGGGAAATGTATGTGTGTTGAGAAAAAGAAAGAATGTGTACCTTGTGTGAGATAGATAGTTTATATATGTGTGTGAGAAAAAGAAAGAATAAGTACTTGTGTGAAATAGATAGTTCATATATATGTGTGTGAGAGAGGGGGGAAGGGAAGGGGAAGGGAATGTATGTATAAGAGAAAGAATATGTCTATGAGAAAGAAATAGTACATACGTGTGTCTGTGTGTGTGTATGTGTAAGAGAACAAGAGTATTTGTGCGAGAGAACAGGAGTATTTGTGCGAGAGAACAAGAGAGTGCATGTATGTAAAAGAAATAGTAGGAATATATGTATGTGTTTGTGTGTGTGTGTAAGGGAAAAGAGGTATGTGTGTATGAGAGAAAAAGAGAATGCATTCGTAAGAAAGAGAAAAAGATATTTTTATGAGAAAGATATTATGTGAGAGAGAGAGAGAGAGAGAGAGAGAGAGAAGATAACTAAATGTTCGTGTCGATAAAAAGGATAAAAAATAGAAATAGAATAATTCAGTTGATTTAAACTAAAAAAGTTGGTGGTACTCTAAGTGTACCTATAATTGAAGTATATATTTGAAATTAACCAAAACATTTGAAGCATTTTATAGTTTGACCGGGCAATCTATATAATTCTCGTATTGCTATATTGACAATATATATATATATATTAATGATATAATAAAAATTATATATAAATTTAATTTAAATATTTAATATTAATTAATATTTAAAATTAGTTGAGAAGGAATTAATGTTTCTTTAGTTTATATTTTAATAATTGAAAAATTTATTGCCAGCATTAGCGGTTAAACTATTAATTAGAGTTAATTATTATTATTTTTAATATTATAAATTATAATAATTTGTTAAATTAAATATTTATTAAATGGTGAAATATTATAATTGTTTATTTTAATAATTTTAATATATTATGTTTAATTAATTTATATAATAAATTAGAATTAGATACTCTATTATAATAAATAATAAGAATTTAAAAATATCATATAATATAAATTATTATATATATATATTTAAATACATATAGTAAGTAACTAAAAAATATATAAACCCTTTAAGTTTTTTTTATTAAGATGAACCGAAAGTTCGTGCTTTTATTGTGTTGTTTTAGTTAGTACAATTTTTTGAAGTCAATAAAATGACTTTATATACAAGTGAAATATTAATTAAAAATACACGAACTTTTGGGTTCACCTTAATAATTTGACCGGACAATCTGTACAATTCCCATATAGATCGTAACATACATATTTATAATAATAAGTAAAATGTATACTTAAAAAAAGAACTGATTAAAACATTCCATTTCTTCTTTTTCTTCTTCTTCTTCTTCTACGATATAAGAAACAACGAGAATTGAGTAGCTCAGTTTACGACGAACCAATTGGATTTTTCTCTCCTCAAAAAACGTGAACAGACTCCTGACGATGAAAAAAAAAAATAAGATAAAAAATAGAAATAGAAATAAAAATAAAAATGTGTTAAGAGAG
Source organism: Polistes metricus (assembly GCA_010416925.1). NCBI lineage: Eukaryota > Metazoa > Arthropoda > Insecta > Hymenoptera > Vespidae > Polistes > Polistes metricus. Next base: position 1,659,062 of record QUOH01000015.1, on the reverse strand, counting down.
GAAAAGAAGCTAAGAAATAGGAAACAACGAAACAAAAACCCGAAGGAAAAAATAAAACTGAAGAAAAAAAGCTAAAGCGTTAGAAGAGAAATGAAAACCGTTTCCGTTCCAGAGTGTTCCCGTAGGAGAAACACCAGGAACACTGGAAGAGGATGCTCAATCGGGGTAACATCGTCGAGTCACAAACCCCGAGACTCACTCGATCGCTGCTAGTAAATTCAACTTTCTTTCTCTCTCTCTCTAACTCACTCTCTTGAAAACGATAAAGCTACCGGTGCAAATTGAAATTCCGGATACGGAAACGACGATAACGACATTCGCCGTGTTCGTAATGCTTAATGGAAAAGCGTTTCGGAGCTTTTGAAAGTGCGCAAGCTCAACGCATTTCGCGATACGCACGCATTCCAATGAAATAAAACACGAGGCAGAGGGAGGGAGTGGTGGTGGGGAGGGGAGAACGAAGAGTGACGAGATAAAGAGAGAGATAGGATAGATGGGTGAGAAAAGGGTGGGAAAAGGGTGGGAAAAGGGTGGTTTATCGAACGTTTCTTCCAATATAAAGGCATCGAAATCGATCGGTTTTTCTTTTTTTTTTTTTTTATTTTTCTCAACGACCATCTGCGCGTTTTTAGTTATCACATTGGCAACATAGCAACTGCATTGCCTAACGGTGAATCTCCTTCGAAGATAAGAAAAGGCGCGGTTTCTATCAATATTTGATAATAATCCAGAATAATGCAGAAATATACTACGAACGATTGTCGGTTAAGATAAACGTGTGAATGAGACCTCCCTTTTTTTCTTTTTTTTTTTTTCAGAAAATAACTTTCCAAGGATGAATCTATTTTTTTTCTTTTTTTCTTTTTCTTTTCAGTTCGATAACAACGAAGACGACAAGTTTTTTATAATTTTAATTTAATTCAATTTTATTTTATTTTAATGTTAGTTGCAGTAAATGATGAAAATCAGATATATATGTATATATATATATATGTGTGTGTGTGTGTTCTATTTTTTTTTTTATTTTATATATTTTATCGTATTTTTATTTTTATTTAATATTTTGTTCTTTTTTGGGTTTCAACGATATGAGAAAAATTGTAGTGATTTATCTTCGTAACAGTTTCACGAATGGAAATACATTTCCTATGGGATTTAAAATGAAATGTTTGCGTATCATGGATAGTGACTTTGAAGAGACGAAAAAGAACTTTAATAAAGGATTATATTTTTCGCATTACGTTTCTAATAACGATAAACGTTTATTCTTATTCGATGTATACATACATTCGTATCTTATATTATTTTATGTATTAATATAAAAATTTGAAATGTTAGGGTAGCGTTATAAATCAAATCAATTAAATTTCATTTATAAAAAATATTTCTTTTATTCTAATTAAAATAATATTTTCCCCAATAAAATTCATACGAAATAATAAACTCGAGTCTTTCGAAATATTTTAAGAATACGTATTCAATAATATACAAAATTATTAAATAACTATAAAGTACATACACGCATGACTCATATTTTTATTCGAACAAAAACATTAACGCGAATTTTTAGTTATTTCATGTTTCGAATAAACACCGTGTATTATATCGTATTCTAAATATGTCTCATACCTATCGTTGTTATTATTTTTTCGGTGAAAGTCATAATATAAACAAAGACATTTCCTTACATTCAAAATGTTAACTACGCATATTTGGTACAACGATCAGTACAAGGTCGACCTTCGTTGAAGAAACATCACGTTTCTCGTGTATTAGCAATCTTATTTGCGTACTTATATATTTAGTGATAAAATAAGTATCTGTGACACTTAATTATATTCCTCGGTATCAAATCGTGATTGTTAATCGCAAATTAGAAAAAAAAAAAATAACGCTAATCGGATAATTAATGAAGAAGTTATATTTTTCTAGCCCTTACCGGTAAACGCGTGAATAAATTCAATATTCGCGTATGTATTTCGTGCAACGATAAGAATAATTTCGCACGTTCGTTAAAGGTGCATCATCATTTTCGTATTAATTTGTGTGCAATCTTATTTACTACGTAATCTTTGCATCGAGTGATAAAAGAATAATATGATCGTGTGAGAAGACATCATTTAATTCGTATGACAACGAATCACCGCAACTGGTAATGAATAATAATCACTTTGATCAGGTAATTTATTGCAAATATTTATTTTATTTATTCACAATGCATGTATGTATCCATATTTCGTGCAACGTTGATGTTAATTGAAGAAACATCGGTGCATCATTTTTCTGGAGTATTTATTTATCATTTTATTTAAATAAGTTTACATATCGAGAAATGATAAATGAAGAAGAAAAAGAAGAATTTTAGTCGCGTAATTAAATTAATCGAAATCAAATTGCAACTGTTACATTTATTAGATAATTCGTTACACACACAGTTACTTACTTTTATTATTATTTTAATAATAGAAATATTACTAGCAGCAATTAGAATAACGTCGTCGTTTGTCAAAGAAACATCGGTGAATTTATTTTTCTCGTATTTATTTATAATATTATTATATAATATTATTTACGTACAATTAAATAAATCGACATCAAATTGGAACTTTTATTAAAAATAATATTGATTAAATAATTCGCTACATTTACTTACTTTTATTTGTTGATTTAAATATTGACAGGAATTACCCATTTTTATATAAACAGAATAAGTATTGAGAGATAAAGATAATATAAAGATAATATAAATATAATACTGATAAATATAAAATAATATATATAAATATAAATAAATTAATTAATTAAAATATAAAAAAGATACATAATAATAAATATAAATATAATTAAATAAATAATATGTACATAGAAATTAACAATAAATAAAAGGACTGTATAAATATATTTACAAAATATATTTTTATTATAATTATTTTATAATAAAAATATATATAATAAAAATATAATAAAAATATATGTAATAAAAATATTTCGAGCATCAATTAGAACAAAGTTCTAGCACCTTGAAGAAACATCATTGCGTCAATATTTTTGCATTAATTAAAAATCTAATTTATGTAAATTTCCGCGTCGAATGATAAAAGAAGAAGAAGAATTAGAAAATACACAAAATAAATGTCTCCTCGACATTGAGTCGTAGTTACTGCGAGTACGGGAAAGGAACGGGGTAGGGGTAAGAGTATAAAAAAAAAAGAAAAAAAGAAAGAAAACGAAAGAACGAAGAAGAGAAAAGTCGAGAGTAATACAGAAAAAGAGAATGAAAAATAAAAAAAATAAAAAGAAAGAAAAAGAAGAAGAAAGAGATAGAAAACACGAGGACTCGCGTTAAAGTCTTCGACGGTCCGCAGAACGGGAACGAACGAACGTTCCGGAAATTTAATTAAAAAGTTTCGGTCCTCCCTCTCGCAAGCTCGCAAGCTCGCAAACTCGCCGTTGCAAGCTTCCGAACGAAACAATGAGAGGGATTAATTTCTTTTGATAAATTAACCGTTTCATCGTGTTCCGAGTACAGTCCTCTTGCTGCTGTCCTGTGTGCGGTAAAGTACGTAACGTTTCCCATAGAAGAATCCCATCGAAAGTCTGTCATCGTAATCATCGAATTTTAGTCTCCGATATTTTCTCAGTAAAATATATTTTTTCTCTTAAAATACAAACAAAAAGATATATACAGTCTGGGATAAAAGTTTTCGTACAATAAATATGGGAAATGAATAAAGATTTGTATTTTTTACATTATTAATTATAATACAATATATATATGTATATTATATATGTTTGAATATTATGCACTGACATTAATAATAAGTAATATTTAAATAAACAAAAGTTAAATATAGTATTATGTAATTTATATACAATACATAAGTATTCGTACATAATTAGTAATTAATATAAATATAATTGTTACTATTTTTCCTAGTAATTTGACGAATAACTACACCCAATCTGACATGGATAATACTAATTGTAAGTTTTTAATAAAATCCGGTGTTATATTATCCCGTTCTTTTTTCTTTTTTACATACTTACTATAAAAATATTTTTGTCTCCCACTGTGTAAGTAAAATCATAAAAATAATAAATAAAATATATCGAAAAATATATAATAATAATAATAATAATAATAATAATAATAATAATAATTTTAATATATTTATATATATATATATATTTTTTCTTTTTTATATATATAGATTTTTATTATTTAAAATATATATTATATTGGTTATAAAGGTGACAATAAAAGATATTCGTTTGGTCACTATTGTCGGTAAAAAATTACAGTTTGTCATTTTACACAATTTTCAAATTCTTCATATACCTTTATATATATATACAGAAACGTTTCCAGCTTTTCTCCGAAGTATTACAGAAACCTTCTCATAGTTGGTGTTCGGTTCGTCCATTTACCGATAGGAATTCCATTCGTTTCGTTCAAACGACAAAGGACGACGAATGCATGAGGTTGTGGGGCAGGGGGAAAGGGAAGTCCTTCTTGAAGGGAAGCTTAGGATTCCACGTTTTCTTTGAGGCCCTTTAAACTTTAAAGGCCCCTACAACAGTACCAGTATCACCAGTATCACCACCGGTTTCTTGTTCGACCACTGCCATTTGATCTTCCGTCCCTTTAAAACGTCTCTATAACCCCCTCCCCCTCCCTTGCCGCCCCCCCTTCTCCCGTCTCTTCCCTTATTCTCATCTTCCTTTTTCTCCAACCCTTTTCAACCAATCCTCTTCGTTACTGTTCTCACCGAAAAAGAACTCTTCTTTTAAATATCTACCAACATTCTCTCAACATTTCCTCTTTTTATTCATTGTCTTGCTTATATTGTATATCATCTTGCAGGATAAATATACCTTTTCCTCGAATTTCGAATCTGTGGTAGAGTGGTTATTGTGTTTAAAATTACAACTTGATATTTTTCTATAGTCTTATATGTATATGTATCATGTTAAATTCTTTTTTTTGGTTTTTTTCTTAAAAAAGGAATCAAAGTTTCAATAATATTATATATCAAATATATTACATTATATTGTGTGGTATTGTTTTATATTATAACACGATATTTTTCTATAGTCTTATACGTATATGTATCATGTGAATTTTTTTTTTGTTTTTTCTTAAAAAAGGAAGTAAAGTTTCAATAATATTATATATCAAATTAAAAAAATATTAATAATTAAAAAATTAAATATTAATAAATTATAAAAATATATCAAATTACATTATATATTGTGTGGTATTGTTTCAAATTATAACACGATGTTTTTCTATAGTCTTATATGTATATGTATCATGTTAAATTTTTTTTTGTGTTTTTTTCTTAAAAAAGGAATTAAAGTTTCAATAATATTATATATCAAATATATTACATTATATTGTGTGGTATTGTTTTATATTATAACACGATATTTTTCTATAGTCTTATATGTATTATGTGAATTATTTTTGTTTTTTCTTAAAAAAGGAATTAATTTCGATAATATTATTTATCAAATAAATTACACACACACTATTGTGATATTGTTTAAAATATAAATCAATTTGTTTAGTATATTCTTAGATTTTTATACGTCGACGTAATATATTTAGAAAAATAAAATAATCGCATTTCTTTTATAGCATACTTTGTGTTTTTTTTTCTTTTTAGATATTATAATCTACGATATAAAATACTTTAGAAAATTATTTAGAATTCATATAAAAATTGTCTAATATATCGTTCTTGTATTTCATTTTTATTTTATTTCGTTTTATTTCAATACCATTACGCAAACATGTATTTTATCTACTTATTGTTATCCATCAATTTTCCATCAAAGGATTAAATCAAAATACGAGAAAGATGAATAGGTTCCCCAAAAAAATAAATAACAAAAAAGAGATAACAAAAGAACATTATTTAAAACTTTGATAGAACAAAACTGTGAAGAAGAGACACATTGTTTTAGATATAAATTCGCGAACGTATGTAACGAAAAGAAAAAAGAAAAAGAAAAAGAAGAAGAATAGAAAATAAATTATATGTAACGTATGAGAAATAGGAGATGAGAAAATAATCTCGAAAATGATTTGTGATGATTTGACGGGATTTCTCATCTCTCTTTCTCTCTCTCTCTCTCTCACTTTCATTCTTTCATTCTTTCATTCTTTTCTTTTCTTTCATTCTTCGTTTCGGTTACGAGCACGATGAAACGTAACGAAACAGTTGTTACGTTCGGCATTGGCCCAGCTGGCAAGAAAACATATACTAGGTTTATAATCGAGTTTCAAGGAAACACCAGCACCGTTTTATCCGCCCACTCGCGAATCGAAACCAACAGACGTTTTGGCTTAGTTGTCGTTTGGAACGTTTCTGCGAGACGGATTGGCCGGTTCTTCTTCTTCTTCTTCTTCATCTTCTTGTTCTTTTACTTTTACTTTTACTTTTACTTTTTTTATTTTTTCCTCCTTTTCATCGTAGAAATAATTTACCTCGGTCTTTACACCGCTGGTGGAAGATATAAACGAATTCTCATCTCTCTGAGACGAGACTGCGTCGGGACGAAATAACACGAGTTTGTGCCAACGTTATGCAACTATTCGGTATTTTAATCATTCGTCATTTTAACAGACAATTTTTTCAAATCTAAAATTATCTTCGGATGGTAAGACTGACGGATGCATTGATACTTTTTTTTTATTAGATTAGTATTTTTTTTTCTGTAATTATTATTCTTTTATATAATTTTTAGAAATTCATGAATTATTCGTTAGGATAATATTAGAACGAAATTATGTTATCAATATTGTGCATCGATATAATGATATCAAAAATGAAGCAATTATTCGGTATTTTAATCACGTCATGCAATTATTCGGTATTTTTAACCATTCGTCATTTTCAAATCCGAATTTATTAAATTCTAAAGTATCTTCGGATTGTCAGATTGACACAAATGCGTTCATACTTTTTTTATTAAATTTTATATAATTTTTAGAAATTCATGAATTATTCGTTAGGAAAATATTAGGACAAAATTATGTGATCAATATTGTGCATCGATATAATGATATCAAAAATGAAGCAATTATTCGGTATTTTAATCAAGTCATGCAACTGTTCGGTATTTTAATCACGTCATGCAATTATTCGGTATTTTTAACCATTCGTCATTTTCAAATCCGAATTTTTTAAATTCTAAAGTATCTTCGGATTGTCAGATTAACAGATGCATTGATACTTTTTTTTTTATTAAATTAGTATTTTTTTTCTAAAGTGCAATTATTATTCTTTTATATAATTTTTAGAAATTCATGAATTATTTGTTAGGATAATATTAAAACGAAATTATGTTATCAATATTGTGCATCGATATAATGATATCAAAAATAAAGCAATTATTCAGTATTTTAATCACGTCATGCAATTATTCGATATTTTTAACCATTCGTCATTTTCAACACCTAATTTTAAAATTCTAAAGTATCTTCGGATTGTCAGATTGACAGATGCGTTCATATTTTTTTTATTTAGTTAGTATTTTTCCTTGTAATTATTATTCGTTTGTATTGTTTTTCAAAATTCATGAATTTTTCGTTAGGAAAATATTAGAACGAAATTAAAGAGGTGGGAAAAATGTAAGTAAAGTAAGGATAAGACACTGTAAAAAACTTTGTAAGTTGTGCAATAAAAAACTGTTAACTATTAGAATGAAATTATGTGATCAATATTGTGCATCGATATAATGATATCAAAAATAAAGCAACTATTCGGTATTTTAATCACCGTCATGCAATTATTTGATATTTTTAACCATTCGTCATTTTCAACTCCTAATTTTAAAATTCTAAAGTATCTTCGGATTGTCAGATTGACAGATGCGTTGATATTTTTTTTATTCAGTTAGTATTTTTCCTTGTAATTATTATTCGTTTGTATTCTTTTTAAAAATTCATGAATTATTCGTTAGGAAAATATTAGGACAAAATTATGTGATCAATATTGTGCATCAATATAATATCAAAAATGAAGCAATTATTCGGTATTTTAATCAAGTCATGCAACTGTTCGGTATTTTAATCACGTCATGCAATTATTCGATATTTTTAACCATTCGTCATTTTCAACTCCTAATTTTAAAATTCTAAAGTATCTTCGGATTGTCAGATTGACAGATGCGTTGATATTTTTTTTTATTCAGTTAGTATTTTTCCTTGAAATTATTATTCGTTAGTATTCTTTTTAAAAATTCATGAATTATTCGTTAGGAAAATATTAAGACAAACTTATGTGATCAATATTGTAATATAATAATATCAAAAATTAATTAATTACAATCTTATTGTTAAGTATTATATTTCATGAAAAGATTATGCATCTATGTAATTCAAATTCTAACAATAAGACTTAAGGTATGCATCGTACAACATATACCATACATATATACATTCACATACGTAAGCGTAGTTTTTAATATCAATGCGAGTATTATTTACTGGAGGTTAAATCCTCGTTACGTAAAAACTACTTTGGAAAATAACAATGTTCGTAACACGAAAGTACGATCATCGTCCTCATCTCCGTTAGATGTATTTATTTTTTAAATTGGAAATGAAAAAAGAGAAGAAAAAAAATTAATCATGTATCTATAATAGATTTGCGAGTATAGGTGTGCGTGTAAAAAAAAATAGGAAAAAAAAAAAGGGAAAAAAATTTGAATTAAAATTCTTTTCTTGTCGTGCTGTTTCGATACGTTCTCTCTCTCTCTCTCTCTCTCTTTCCCTCTCATACATATCACTTATACACCTACGACAATTGTGAGTACGATGACGAATAATTTTTCTCGGTATCACGGAAATTCATAAGACAAGTTAGAACACGTTGACGATGACGAATGCAACAACGATGAACGTATGACGTTAAGGTTAACTATCGTTTCAAAATATAATATCGTTCGATTGTTAACGTTATTAAGTTGTTCATATTTACGTCAATAATTCAATAATATCGTTTTTTATGTATTATGATAATAATATTTCAAGAATTTTATTTTTATTTCTTTTTTTTTATCCATCAATAATTATTTACAGATTAATTTTATTTTTATTTAATTTTTATTCCTATTATTTATCGTACAATTTCAAAAAAAAATTTAAATTTTATTCCTATCAAATTTAATTTTTATTCCTATTATTTATCGTACAATTATTATTGTACGATATTTTGGATATAACACACCTATTGTGATATTTTTAGTGTTAAAAATCGGGTAATTATAAACTAGCACGAATTTAAAACGTAAACGAACAAAAAAAAGGAATAAGAAGAAGAAGAAGATAATCCTTGAAAGGATTCGCAAAAGGTGACAAGTGTCAAGGTTCTTCCTTAACAAATGATAATGATAAAACGATGATGCGATTACGTTTCGCATTATTTAACGACATGACGACACCTTAATTTAACAATCTTGATTAAGTCACTTACGTATAACCTATTTTTATGTACTTTTTTTTTTTTTTTTTTAAATATACGAAGAGGAAGAAAATTTCCGATGAAAATTTATTCGCGATCGCAGGAAACGAATTAAAATGTCTGCTGAATCTAATACTTGCTGAATGTAACGCGTGTATGTATATGTATAAATGTACATATATATATGTATGTATATGTATAAATGTATATACATGTATGTATATGTATATGTGTCTACCGTCTACCGTTTTTACATTTGTGTATATATATATATATGTATAATATGTATTAGTAATATGCATATGTATGTACTATGCGTACGTGTATGTATTATATATGTCTACTGTCTACCATTTTTACGTATGTATATGTATAATATGTATTTGTAATATGCATATGTATATGTGTTATATGTATACGTGTATGTAACTTTTCTTTCTCGGAAATAAATGCGTGAGAAAATAAATGAGAGAGAGAGAGAGAGACAGAGATAAAGAGAATTTATGCGTGTGTGTGTGTGTGTGTGTGTGTGTGCGAGTGAGTGAGAGAGAGAGAGAGAGAAAGAAAGAAAATCGACAGACAACAATACCCAACTTCGCATTTCCCCATTCGCCGTTTATTATTCCGTCACTCTTATTCTTCTTTCGTTCGACGTGGTGGATTAATTCGGAAAAAAGCGTTTAATTCGCTCGAACGTTGGACGTCTCGTTACATACAGGATTTGACGTTTCGTAATTAAAGTTCCGATGTTAAATCCGTTAGCCATTTTAAAGCGAGTACTACTTCCCCTCGTCCCGTTCCGCCCCACCCCCCTACCCCTCCTTCCCGTCGCCATCGTTATCCGAACGGAATAGAAGGACAATGGGGAAAAATCAGAAAGGTGGAAGAAAAGAAAAAAAAATTAACATAGAAAAAAAGGTCGGAAGGAAAAAATTTTTTCTAACGTTATTTTATATACTTCGCGTATATTCTTATATTACTTTTTTAATAATTTATTTTTTACTTCTTTTTTTGGTGGGGGTATCTTTTTATTAGATATTATTATCTTTCGAGATGGAAAAAAAGAAATGAAAAGAAATGAAAAAATCATAGGGGATGAATCAATTCAATTCGTGTTATGAGATATTTCAATATAACTTGAATCAAATGATATTTCAATATAATTTGTGTGATTTATAATTTAAACTATGATATTATAATATATTATATATGAGATAGACTGTTATTTGTATTGAATCGATAACAATAATAAAATCAAGAGAAAAATAGAAGATTTTTTATCGTAGATTGGATGTTAACGATTTTGCATAATAAAAAAACGTATTCGATGTACATTAGAATACATTACAATCTTTCAGGGTTAAAGTTTAAGTATTCGAAATATACCTAAAAAAGATGTAAGATCTTTTTTGGATGAAATTAATACGAGTGAAGTGTTGTTAACAATTTGGTAGAATAGAAAAACGTATTCGATGTACATTACAATCTTTCGGGGTTAAAGTTTAAGTATTCGAAATATATCTAAAAAAGATGAAAGATGTTTTTTGGATGAAATTAAGATGACGTAAATTCCAATCTTTCGGGATTAAAGTTCAGATACTCGTAAGATATCTAAAAATATGAAAAAATCTTTTTAGGATGAAATTAATACGATGTAAGTATTGTTAACATATTATATAATAGAAAAACGTATTTGATGTACGTTACAATATTTCAAGGATAAAATCTAAATACTCATAAGATATCTAAAAGTATGTAAGATCTTTTTTGAATGAAACGAATACTAGAGTGGATGTTTTTAACAATTTAATAGAATAAAAAAACGTATTCAATGTATAATACATTTCAAATCATTCGGTGTTAAAGTCTAGATACGTCTTAAGACATCTAAGAATCGACATCGTTTCTTCACTCGAACAAAGAGAGAATGGATGAGAAGAGAGGAGAATGCAAACATACAGCCAGACAGACATACAATCAGACAGACACGTAGAGACAAAGACATAGAAAGAAAGAGATAGAGATAGAGAAAGATAGAAAGAGAAATAGAGAGAGAAAGAGAGAGAAAGAGAGAGAGAGAGAGAGAGAGAGAGAGAGAGAGATAGTTACGTTGGCGTTGCAGAGGGCAAACTATAGAGGAAGACTGACAGTTTCGAACGATCTCCCTCCTGACAGCTGCCACGTCTCATGCTAATCCGGACGTTGGCTGGAAACCTAATACCCAGCAGACCACACTACGCGAATCCTTCATTTGCTACGATTCATTGTCTACGCTTCTCCTAGACACTGTCTCTCACTTATCTTAGCGTCACTCACAAACCTTTTTTTTCTTCATCTTCATCTTCATCTTCATCTTTATCTTTATCTTCATCTTCATCTTCATCTTCATCTTTGTCTTTATCTTTATCTTTGTCTTCATCTTCATATTCATCTTCATCTTTGTCTTTATCTTTGTCTTTATCTTTGTCTTTATCTTTATCTTCATCTTCATCTTTATTTTTATCTGTATTTTTAACTATATCTTTATCTTCATCTTTATCTTTATCTCTAATCTCTTATCTTTATCTTTACCTTTATATTTATCTTTATCTTTATCTTTTCTATTCCCCTCTCCCCCATACCAACCTCCTACTCTCTTCTTTCTATTCTTATTCTAAAACATTGTTCATTCTCTTTTGTCAATCATTTTCTCATTTTGATATTATTATATTATGTTTAATTCAATAGTTTCATCGAATCAATTAACACAAATATTCAATATCTATTTATTATTCTAGATATTATTCTAGATATTATTCGATTAGGTTTATTTCTGATCGTATTATATTATTATCCATGAAATTTCATTATTTTCTATTTGTTTCAAGAAGTAAAATAGAAAATGATCAATTGTATAAATGAATTTATAATTAGATGTGTTCAAGCGAATTCCGTTTGTGTAATTCTTTTTAAACGATCATTGATATTATTAGAATTTAAACTTCTTTTTGTACCTTTCTTGATGCCATCACTAAACGTATCGAAATTTAATATATACCCAACGATAACAATTATTTATTATTATTATTATGCATTTAATAGGAATGATGATCATTTGAGTATTGATATTATCTGAAATATTCCTCTAGTCAAAATTTTAACACTAAACCTATTGATACTTCATGTATACCTATTCCTATTAATTTATTATTTAAAAAAGAAACATATATTTTTTCATATAAAATGAGATTATTATAACCAATTGGATAGTGAACAAAATATACCTTATTTTATTTATAAATGAATAATAAACATTTTATACGTTTTAACTTAATTTTTTACAAATTACAGGATATGATTTGATTGGTCATGATACGTTTAGTATTAAAATAGTAATTCTTTAAAATTAGAATCCAAAATAGGTTTCAATTCTTGGAAATGTTATAAATTTTCCAATCTAAAAGAAGCTCGAGTGGAAAGTTACAGTAGGATTACGTGCGAGTAACCACGATTTCGTAATTGACCTAACAGCAAATCCGTTGCACTTGCTTCTCTCTCTCTCTCTCTCTCTTTCTCTCTCCCTCTTTTTATTCTTTTCCTTCCTTCGTATTTCGTGTTGCTCGAAGTATTTCTTAATTTTTTTTTTTTCTTTTCTTTTCCGTATTCTTCATCATTTTGTTCTTTTATTATACGATTGAGTCTCGTGCCACTAACATCGGACGGACAGATCACAAAGGTGCAATTTCCTGTGAAACCGATAACCTGTAATCATTGAAAGAAAAGAAGAAAAAGAGAGAGAGGGAGAGAGAGGGAGAGAGAGAGAGAAAAAGTGAGTGAGGAGGGGGGAAGAGGGGGGAAGAGGTTACATGAAAACGCAAGGAATTTCTTTAACGATCCACGGAATCGAAACGAGAACGACGAGACGATCGTCTAAAAGCGGATAGGGGGTGAAATAAAGGAAGGGGGAGTAACTTTAATTATAAGCTGGCAGATGAACTGCTTGAATATTCGATGAGGATTCTCTTTTATACGTTTATTTCAAATATTTGTTGATTTTGTTTTCTTTACTATGTATAATAATAATAATAATCTTTCCTTCATAATATAGTAATCAATTTTTGTTAATTCTTTTACTTTTTTAAGATTTGGTCAATACTTGTTAACAAATGAATATCGAAATTATATTATCAATTTGAAATATATTCTTTATAATAATTAGATGTAATTAAATGAAATATATATTAAATATAATACAAATATTATAAAATCTTTTTTTTCATTAAATAGATTATTATTAAATATATTCTTTAATTATTAGATATATAATTAAATTTTAAATAAATATTATAAAATTCATGAAATATATTAGATAATATAAAAAAAACTGGTGTGTGTACTTATGTACACACGTAAGAAGTTATACTTCTTTGCAGTACCAAAACGAACATAACCTCAATAACCTCAAAAATAACTTAAAAAAAAACTTCAAAGAAAAAAAATAACTTAAAATAAATAAATAATTATTATTATATATATATATATAAGAAAGAATAAAAAAAAGAAAAAGAAAATATCAAAATATAGATATCAGTCCACACTAAATATAAGAGAGATATATCGAATTACTTGACGCGTCAACAGCCATGGCGCGGTTACAGCATTAGTTCTCGCTTCGATCATTTAAGTAAAGCAGCGCTGAGTACGATTAGTATTTGGATGGGTGACCCGCTTGAGAAAAGAAGGGGAAGAAGAAAAGAAGACAACTTCATGCCGTATACTTGAAATCGCTTTGCCGCGCGTCGTAAATACCGACAAACTTCATGGTGTCGTTTTTCCAGACGCTCGGAACAAAATCAACTCCCCATTACATTTTCCCCAACGCGCCAAAAGAAGTATAACTTCAATATATTATTATATTATATTTATATATTATATATTAGATATAAGAAAGATAAAAAAATAAAGAAATAAAAAATAGATATAAAAATAAATTCGCAAATGGAAAGAAACGTTGAATCAATGTTTATCGTTACATCATTTATTATTTTCTAATTGTAAAATTTGCGATTAAGTATAATACCATTTAAGAAGAAGAAGAAGAAAACAGAACAATCGTTGAAAAAGAAATTCTCGATAAAGAAAGAAAGAAAGTAAGGTAAGAAAGAATTTAAGGTTGAATTTTTCCACCTAACACCGAACTTATATATACCTTTACCTATACCCTTTATGTACCTTTGAACACGAAATCCCTGTAACGTACGATAAAGGTGATAACGATAGTTTTCCTATTCTCAATAGTAAGAACTATACTAAAGGTTAGCATAAACTTTTGCCAAGTCTAGCGTGTACACGCACAAATCCTGAAAAAGAAAAAGATTTCGTAGTTTTCCTTTCTCAATGGAATTCTTTTTCTCAAAGGTGACGTTATCATACTGATTCGAACATTGAATCCCTTTTTTCAACGTTTTCAACTTTTTCTTATTTGATGTTTCTACATTTGAAATTTGGGATCTTCTTTACGAAAAAACTTTTTACTTATTTCTCTTTTTTATTTTTCTTCTTTTTTTTTTTTTTTACATTTTTCTTTGGCCTCGATCCAATATCGTTCGTGCATTTGACAAATTTGATACAAGTTAAAGGTTTTTAGTTTTTTACGATGATATTGCTCGGTTGTAAACGACATATGATTCAATTTAAATTCCAATTATTTTTTGTTCTCCTTCTTCTTCTTCTTCTTTTCTTTTTTATATAAAAATATTTTCCATCCTTTCAACGTACCAACTATTTTTGTAAGAATTTTATTAAACGTCTAATTCGTTGTTTTATTCCTATCATAAATATTAAACGCAAATTTTTTGTTGAGGGAGGGAAAAGGAGGGAGCGAGAGAGGTATACAAGAAAAATTATTTATTATACGTAGAAAAAAACGAATATATTTTTATTATAATGTAAATGTTTTTTTTCTTCGACGTGCATTTATTTATCATCGATATAAAACGTATGTGTATATCCTTGGGTATGAAAACTGGTTTAATTGAACACCGGTTTACGTAATATTCTGTCTTTCTCTCTATCCCTCTCTCTTTATCTCATTTTATCTTCTAACATCCTTTTAATATCATCTTCTAAGAATCTAAAATCGTAAAGAGCATGCTTCTTAATGTAGTCCAAATGTGATGTAATTTTTGGCATAAGATAAAACGATTCTCTTAAAAACGTTTTTGGATTTCCCTAACGAAACGTAAGACGAACCAATTTTCCTTCGTACGAAAGTATACAAGAAAAATTGATATAATAAAAATGAGAGAAGAAAGAGGAATGAACAAAAATATTTATCGTTAAAATCATTCGGATAATATATAAACTACTTCGTCAATAGAAAAATTCTAATAAACAAATTAATCGTTATTGATTAATTCAACACAATTCGTATATTTATTATTTATCACATAATATAATTTAGGATGTATTATAATAATTATATTATTTTAATATAATTATATAAATTATAATATATTTTAAATAATAATATTTATATTATTTAATATAATAAATTTAATATAATAATATTTATATTATTTTATATATAATACACATTTATGAATTAATTAAATTTAATATATTTAAATAATATATATTATTTTAATATAATTATATAAATTATAATATATTTTAAATAATATATATATAAAATAAAACATATATATTAAATAATATATATATACATAAATTTAATATATTTAAATAATATATATTAATTTTTAAGATATACAATTTATTATATATCTCGTAATAATCCCCCACCCTTCCTCCCCCCCCCCCAATCGTGTCTACAACGTGAAAACATTGTGTATCTTTCCTTTATATTTACCTTTCATTATTTTCCATCGTTGTTTAAATTTTGTACACGAGTTTAATAGGTTAAAGATTCATCTGGGAGAAGCAGAATGCAATCATTTCTCAAAGAAGAGAAGAAATAGATAAATAGAGAGAGAAATATTGGCTGGATGCCAAAAGATGCGGATTTCCCGAACACGTAACCACTGCTTTTAGTGTCATCGGTTGAAACACACACACACACACACACACATACGCGTGGAAACTAAACCGTATATTTTTTTTCATTTTTTTTTTTCCTAAAACACCATCTTAAACACTCGTTTTCCACATGCTCTCGAAATTATCTAATCTATACGTCAATCTAATACTTCGCTTAAATTTTTTTTATTTCTTTTTTCTCCCCCTTCCCTACCCCCATCCCACTAAACCACATGCGTGTAGTGAGTCATTCTTAAAGAGTCTTGAGTGTTAAGTGTATGAGTAATTTAATCGAGAAGCATGATTTTTCCAATACCCATACATACACACACACATATATATATAAATACACACACGTACAAAGACAGACAAAGTTTACTGTTTAACTGGATATCTAGTCTTTATTTATTTTTTCTTTTTTTTCTTTTCATTTTTATTTTCCTTTTTTCTTTTACTAACATCGAATTTGCATAAACCGATCGTATATTTTTGCTGAAACATGTATCCATCGGATAAAATGGGTTTTTAACGACATTAGTCGTTTCGTGACTAACAGTAAGCATGCATAAATGCCTGTCCTCGTATCTGTTTTAAAAAGAATGCTGCGAGTTACGTGATATATTTGCACTGCCGATACGTTTATTCGCACGTTTGATTTTTTTTTTTCTAATTTTTTTTTTTTTCTTTTTTTTTTTTTTTTTTTTTAATAAAAACTAAACATACAACTTAGAAATGGGCCCCGTAAGAAATCAATCCGTTCCTTTGTAAGTTAATATGAACGGATGAAAAAGAAACGCAAAAAAAAGGGTCAACTCCGCTTGATATTATTATTATTATTATTATTATTATTATTATAATATGCGATTTTTTATACGTTAATAGAATAATATTTGTCGAAAGAAAAAAATAATAATCGACGAAAAATTGCACAGGATTTCGAAACCAAAAATTTGAAACAATTTTTGACCAGGCAAAATGTTGGTAACTTTTTTTTTTTTCAATTGGATGAGCATATGTAACACAAAATTCTTCCTTTCACTCTTAGATGCAATTATAACGCAATAATATTAATAATAATAATAATAATAATAATAATAATAAAAATAATAATAATAATAAGACTTTTATCATCCTACGATTTTTACGTAATGTCAATGATTTTTTTTTTCTACGTCACTTTTTCTTACACGAAGTTTCCATATCACGTGTCTATGTTGTAACGTGATCGATAAGAATGATAATAGTAAATGCTTACCTCCTAAGTGCATATATATATACGTTCTATATACTTTATACTTACACATATATATAATATATATTTTAATTATATTTAATTATTTTTAATTAATTTAATTATTAATTATTATTTAATTTTATATACTTAATTTTTAAATTATATTTTTCTTTTTATATTTATATTTAATTTAATAAACATAATATATTTTACATAAATATATTATAAATTTAAATTATTATTATTATAAATTTTTAAATTATAAATTATTATTTATTATAAATTAAAATATTAAATTATTAATAAATATATTTTAATATATAATAAAATATTTTAATATATTTATTAGTAAATATATTTTAATATATAAAATATACATATATATTTTATTAAAATATATTTATATAATATATATATATATATATATATATATATATATATATATATATACGTTTTATATACTTTAAACACACACACACACACATACATACATATATATATATATATATTTTCTTTTTTTGTTGTAATCCTTTTTATCGTTTTAATATTCGACCTTGACGTGATCACTTTAATTGTCTTTCGATGAAAGTCTTAATGTTAAAAACGAGTAAACCAAGGAATAAAAAAAAGAAAGAAAAAGAAAAAGAAAAAGAAAAAGAAATAGAAAAACGAAAGGTAGGAAGAAACGAACATTCGAACGATCGTGCGAAGCAGACCTTACGTGCGAAACGTTACGATGAATATTTCAAACGTCTACGACGGATGCAATTGGTAGTAGTAGTTTGTATAGTAGTTGGTATGATACTAGCGTGCAAACACACATATATAAATATATGAGTATAGTGAAGTATATAGAACGTAGTAAGTCGTGCTCGAAAGAAATTGCATCGATCAAAAATTAAAACAAACAAATTAGAAACATTCGCATGTTTCCATCGAACGAACGAACGAAGAAACGAACGAACGATCATCATCGTCGTCTTACCTATACATTTCGTTTAAATCAATAAACAATTCGTTTCTATAAATATCATAATTATTAACGCACGATTATATTAATAGAAATTATTGATACATTTTCAAACCATTCGAAAATACTTCAAATTCATTTTATTCGATATCTCGATCGAATAAAAAAAAAAAATAAAAATTATTGTCACGAATAAAATCGCATAACACAATTAAATAACTTTTTATATAAACTATATGATAAAATAACGATCACATCTCGTAATAGTTTTTCTTTTTTTTTCTTTCACAAAATACTTAATACGTTTTGACGCGCGTATAAAGCAAAAGAATTCGCTGTTGAACATTTCGTTCTTTCCCCTTCCCCATTCATCATCCCACCTTTTCCTTCTTTCCCTTTTCCCCCGTTCCCAAATTTTTTCTCTTATCCACCTGTATCGGGAATTTTGCCAAAAATTCTTCTAACGTTTCACAGATTTACGAGTTAGATTGTTAAGAACGAACTAATCTCACCATTGCGACACAAAAAATATTCGAAACGTTCGTTTCATTTTCGTCTCTAGTCGAAATTCTATGGAAAGAAAGGAGTTACGGGAGGGGTGGAGAAGGGAGGGGGCGAGTCAGAAAATAACTCAATGAAAAAGTAATAGAAAAATCCAAGTAAAAATTTCGATAAATGCTTCAAGAAAAGAAGATCGTGGAACGTGCTAACCAATGAATCGTTTATTTTCGCATACTTTCTTGAGCTATGGTGGGGGCAGGGGGGAGGGGGATTAGGTGGTGGGGTTGGGGTGGGAGGAGAAATTCAAAGTTGTTCGAGGTTGCTTGAAATGCAGTTTCTTTTTTATTTTTTTTTTTTTTGATTTTTTTTTTTTTCAGAACTTAAATGGTTGCCAGACAGATATTCGAGTGTAAAAGTGAATAAGTGAGCGAGTGAGTGAGTGAGTGAGTGAGTGAGAAAGAAAGAGAAAAAGAGATAGAGAAGGAAAGAGGAAAAATACTTTTGCTTATTTCCGTCACGAGGAAATGTTCTCTCTTCCTGCAAATAAGCAGCTAACCGCTTGACGATAACCGCAAGCGGGACAAGCTTGGGGAAGATATAAGTTGATTACTATTCCTATCGAATTATATGCACTTACGGTGCGTTATCGGATTATTATCCGATACGAACATTATTTTATTTATTTCGTAAAAAAGAAAATTGTCCATGGCAAATTTGATTTTGTTCATAATCGATGCCGTTTTTTTTTTTCAAGAGAGAAAAAAAAAGCTTGCGGTTGATCGGTCAGTTTATCGTTCATGCGATAAGGTAATTTCATTTTTCATACAATTAATGATCGATAAACTTTGATAATTTTGAATACGTTTAAGAAAAATAATATTGGTGAATTTTTATTTTTTCATTTAAGCAAAATATATATATATAAGCAATATTTAGTATTTGATTTACAATTTAAATACGAAGAAATAATGCGGATGATATAAATAAATTTAAAAACAAAACAAAAAACTAACAAATTATATTATTAATCATTTCATTCGTATGGAGTAAAAAGAAAAACGGGGGAATAACAATTCTTACCATTTGATTTACAATTCAAATACGAAGTATAACGCGAATGAGTCGAAATTAATTTAAAGAAAAAAAAAGAGAGAGAAAAAAAAAACAAGAAAAAAGGACAAATTATTATTAATAAAAAGATATTATTAAAAATATTTATAAAATATTATTATTTATTTATCAAATATTATTTATATTAAATATTTATAAAAAATAATAAATAATAAATATTTATTAAATATTATTTATTAAAATATTATTAAAAAAAAAAAATTATTATTAATAAACTCGTATAGGAAACAAAAAGGCTAATAAAAAAAAAGTAATAAAAGAAAAAAAAAAACGAAAATAAAAATAAAAATAAAAATAAAAATAAAATGTAAAGAATAGAAAAAATTATCGAAGGACATTTTTCTTTTCATTCGGATGCATCGAACGAGATGAGAATGTGGCAATCATCTGACAATGAGTTGATCCTTGAAAATCAATGATACTAGTACGTTCCAGGTCTGGTTCTGGGATCTCTCAATCATGCCACCATTCGACCTTCGAGAAAAGCCGTGTTCTCGACTTTCCACGTGGAACAACGTTTGTACGATCCCTCTGTCACGTCGTTGTCTCGTTTAATATCTACCGCAACCGCGATGACGGATTGCATCATATCGAAATAAACGCGAAACACGAGATCCTACCCTCTCACCTCTCTCACACTCTTTTCCCCTTCCAGCCACCATCATCTCCCACCACCCGCCTATTTTTTTTTGTCTCCCCCCCACCCTTAGTTCTTTCCTATTTATTTTTCCTCTTTATCGTTTAATCTAGTGTGCCTATACATATATATAAATTTCAACTCTAACGTGCATTGGATGTTTATTAATAATCATTTTGTAAATTGTATATATTATAATATTGATAATTTTTTTTATTATCTTGATTTATTATAACAACTATTGGTTGACAAGTGTCAATTATATTGATTCGTGTATTTATGTTATAATATTATTTTGTTTTATATATTATAAATGCTTCTCATTAATTATTTTATTTAATATGGACGTTGATTTAATATTATTTTCTATTTAAATTATTTATATATTAATCAATCTAATAATATAATAATAATAATAATATATTTATTATAATATAGATAATTTTAAGATTATCCCGATTTATTAAAACAACGATTGATTTTAGTGTTAATTATATTGATTCGTATATTTTCATTAATTTTATTTAATATTCTGTTTTTATTTGTTTATATTATAAATCCTATAACAAATATTTTATTTATGATTAACGTTAGTTATTTAATTATTTTCTATTAAAGTCACTTAACTATTGATCAACCTAATAGTATTATAATAATAATAATAATAATGTATATTATATAATATATAAAAATAATAAATTACCTTTTAATAATAATAAAACGTTCGAAAATATGACTCTATAGGAAAAATATAAAAATATCTTCGAGAAAACGTTAGAAAACCTTTAGAAACTACATACAACTAGAAAGAGATGAAAGAAGAAAAAAAAAATTCACTTCTAAGATATCCCATGGTAATATTATAGCTAGAAAATCAAGTCTCGCGTCCACCATATGTCTATCCATTAGAAGGTAATTAACGTTCAACGCGCGATGATGTTAATTACGTTCGTTATCCTTCAGTGTGGCTTAGCAAAAGAGAAAACTATGATAAAAGAGACGTTTTTACGACTAAATACGAAGATGTTCTATACGCGTATAGTTAATAATAATAAAAAAAAAAAAAAAAGAAAAAAAAAAGAAACTGAAATAAAAATAATTTTTAAAAAATCAACCTAATGAAGAGAAGAAGTAGAAGAAGAGGAGAAGGAGGAGGAGGAGGAGGAGGAGGAAGAGAAGGAAGGAGGAAGGAGGAAGAGAAAGATTATAAAGTATATGCACTTATCACTCCCATCAAGCTAATTTCTAATCGTCGGTACTTTTCTAAAACCATATCGTAATTTTCTATTTTCAGTGGATTACGAGAAACGATAGAAACGTACATATGCAGTTGCACGTATATCACATATACATGTACATATATATACGTACGTACATATGCAGTTGCACGTATACAGTTACACATATACAGTGCACATATACATACATATACAGTTACACGTATATCACATATACATATACATATATATACGTACGTACATATGCAGTTGCACGTATATCACATATACATGTACATATATATACGTAAGTACATATACAGTTGCACGTATACGTGCTGGTTTATACGTATGCATATACGTATATGTATATTTCATACACATATGGGTATCGTCTATGCTGAAAGGGTTAAAGAACAGAACATCCGGACGATTGGAAACGACGAGCATGAACTAATATTCCTTTTGTGTATATGTATATGTATATACGTGTGTGTGTATGTGTGTGTATGTCGAGCCACGACACGCGTCCGTAATTTCGTTAATAATGCGAGCACGTAATACGCTTAGAGTTACGATAACGCCGAGTACGAGTGCGCTTTTTAATGCGTCAAGCGTGTTACGAGCTGGCTTAACGAGATAATTTTCCTTTGTCCTCTTCTAATATATATATATATATATCGTATCTGTATGTGTATATGTGTGGATAAATGATGAAAGTGAGAGAAAGAGAGAGAAAGAGAGAGAGAGAAGAATTCGTCATCCTCTCGACAAAACGACGAGCCGTCTAGAAAATTTATTATGCGAATCGATTCTCGAAGCTTGGCATGATTGTTTTCTTTTTTTTTGTTTTATTCTATAACCCACCATGTATGGTATTTTATTTGGTGTTTATTATATATACGTACGTATATTTATTCAGATGCATAGAAAAAATTTTTATTTTTTTCTTATTTTGTTTCTCCGTTTTGGTATTTTGATTAGTTTTAATATAATATTATTTTTTGTATTATAGAAATAATTGATAGATAGTATTATTACTATTATTATTATTTTTTTAAATATCTTTTTGTTCTTTATTAATATCACATTCGTGGTATTTTATTTTTACAAATTTTTATTAGTATTCCATCCTAATTGCAAGTATAATTTTTAATTTAAAATAGTTTTAATTATTATTTTGTTTATATGTATATATAGGTATTTTTGTTAATTGGAATTTATCAACAAGTATAGTATATTCTTTCTTTTTTATATTTTATAGATTAATCAATGTAAGATTTGATCGTATTGTTTCTTTTATCTTTTAATCGTTTCTTTGATTAATATTTAGTACTATTACACACATTTCGTTTAGTTTTAATATATTATTTTTGTATTAAAGAGAAATAATTAAAAGATAGTATTATTATTACTACTTTTCTTTTTTCTTTTGAATAACTTCGTTCATTATTAAAATAAATCTTAACTGCAAATATAATTTAATTGAAACAGTTTTCATTGCTTTTATTCACATTCATATTTTATTTATCCAAATAAACGACGACTCTGTAAAAGAATTCTTTTTCTGTTTTTGTAATTCAACAACAACGTATACAGAAAATGAAACGTATTTTTCCAACTACGAATTTAAATCCAACGAAATTTCTTTTGTCTTCGTTAGTTTACCTGCAATTCACACCTTCTGTTTATGGTATCTCATTTTTAGCACGATATCATCCACCCCTATTGTTTTTTCTTCTTCTTTTTCTCTTTTCTCTCTCTCTCTCTCTCTCTGCGTGATTTTAATCAACGAAAGCTTCGCGAGATTTTCTTCCTCGTTGATTTATTCATATCTTAACCCCGAGGAATTTCAATCATCCCTTACTTATTTTCTTGTTCCAGCCTTACCGATTTTACTTTTAACTTTTTCGCATTTCTATTGACCCCATCGAAAAAAAAAAACTTTTACGATTTTTCTTCTTCTTTTATTGTTTCGTTTATATCCTTTTTTTTTGTCGTGTAAGTTGTAACTCATTGTTAGACAAATCTTATCATCGATTAGTCACCTAAATTTGTACAAGTTTCTATTATAACACACATACACACACCACACACACACACACGCATACAAAAGAAGTTAACGTTTCAACACGCATATGACCTTGTGTTCGTCGCTACTTCGCCGAACGAATTTGGCCTGGTGCACGAGTTCGACCTTGGTTAGTTGATGACGTAGGAGAGAATGAGTAACGACGATCGTTTTTTGTCCTTGAAAAAGAGTGCACGAGTCGTATTGCAACGCACCACTAATTCCACTATGTTATACGTGCCTCTCTCTGTCTCTCTTTTTCTCTCTCTCTGTTAATTTATTTCTTTTTTTTTTTGCTCTTTCTCTTTCTATGAATAATTTTTTTTTCTCTTATGCACTTACTACTACTACTACTACTACTAATGCATTAATTATAGTATACTATTATAAAGCATTATGTCATTGCATAAAATATCATATCACTGTACTACAGTATATTTACTACATAGTAATGCATCGTTTCTTTCTTATTTTCATATTTTCTTTTATACAAATGCATTAACCGTAAACTTATACCACCTATACAGAATAATACTACTAATACTTGTACTTAACATTTTTCTATAGACTTATTGTTAGTTGTAAAATTATTCACGTATCGTATGCATAATATCTTTTTTTATTTTCTTCTTTTTACAGGTTACAACAACATTAAATATAAATCCCTTTATATATACCCTTAAACAAAACTACTAATACTAATACGGAAAACATTTCACGATAAACCGTCTGTATAATAATTATCCATTCTATTATATACATCATTTCGTTTTGTATATTCATATTTTTATATTCATATTTTTACAAATTGCAATTACAACAACATTAAATATAAATTTCTTATACATATACCCTTAAACAAAACTACTAATACTAATACGGAAAACATTTCACGATAAACTGTCTGTATAATAATTATCCATCCTATTATATACATCATTTCTTTTTTTATATTCTTATTTTTATAAATTACAACTACAAATGCAATAAATATAAATCCCATATACATATACCCTAAAACAAAACTAGTAATACTAATACGTAAAACACTTCATGATGAACTTTCTGTATAATAATTATCCACCTTATTATATACATCATTTCTTTTTTTATATTCTTATTTTTATAAATTACAACTACAAATGCAATAAATATAAATCCCATATACATATACCCTAAAACAAAACTAGTAATACTAATACGTAAAACACTTCATGATGAACTTTCTGTATAATAATTATCCACCTTATTATATACATCATTTCTTTTTTTATATTCTTATTTTTATAAATTACAACTACAAATGCAATAAATATAAATCCCATATACATATACCCTAAAACAAAACTAGTAATACTAATACGTAAAACACTTCACGATGAACTTTCTGTATAATAATTATTCACCCTATTATATACACATAATTTCTTTTTTTATATTCTTATTTTTATAAATTACAACTACAAATGTAATAAATATAAATCCCATAGACATATACCCTAAAACAAAAACTAGTAATACTAATACGGAAAACATTTCACGATAAACCGTCTGTATAATAATCATTCACCTTATTATTATATATACATAATTTCTTTGATATTTTCTTTTCCATATTTTCTTTTTCATATTTAATTATTACAATACAAACTACATTATAATATTAGATCCTTATGTCTAACCATTTCAATATGAGTAACGTTTACAACATATACATATATACATACATATATATATATTTCAGTTATATAGCAAATTCTATGTATAGCGATGATGCAGCGCAGGATATACGGTCTCGTGGCCTAGTCACGGTGTCTCCCCTGTCACTTTGAACCCTCTCCTCCTCCCCCTCTTTCCCCCGACCTCCCCCTTACCTTCTCTTCCTCTTAACATTCACCACCTTCTCTCATTCTCCCACACATGTTCATCCTTTTCCTATATCCTTTCCCTTCTCCAATTCATTCTCCCAATGGTTAAAGTACTTTCTGATGAACGTTCGGAGTAATATAACGAGCAACGGACAAATTGATATCACCGTAACCGGTCCGTACGATATCCCGTATGCGAAAACCACTCGGATTCGGATAGTTTCAAGAGGATAATTGATTCCTCTTAATGATTGAGAAAGAGGATGAGGGGGAAGGACGAAGGGGGGATTGAGGAGGTTGATGGGGGTAGGGGATGGGGGAGAAGGAAAGGTGGATATAGTGCAATCGATGTTTCTACAAAGTTCTTGACTAAAGCGAATTTTGAAGATAGGTAATCGGTAATTTTGGTCGAGTTGAGCTTAGGGTGAGTTTAGGGTGAGTTTAAGTGAACCGAGTTGAACCAATTTGTCCAGAACGATCCGTGACGAAATCTCTGCTGGTTCATGCTCGTTAGTTCTCGAGATATCGAGTAGGATCGTGAAACGGTGTTATACATTTAATCTCGAAACATCAGGTCTCCTCCCCCGTGTATGGTGTTGTATGCATCACGCGACGCCCCTGGAAATTCTTCTTGCGTCACCTCAATTTCTGTATATATAATATTAACTTGGTTATTATGATAATAGTTTACATGGGAAAATATGATTGAAATTTGTTTTAATGTATTCATCATTTTTTTTTATTTAATTTTATAATATAATAATAATAATTATATATATATAATATTAACTTGGTTATTATGATAATAGTTTACATGGGAAAATATGATTGAAATTTGTTTTAATGTATTCATCATTTTTTTTTATTTAATTTTATAATATAATAATAATAATTATATATATATAATATTAACTTGCTAATTATGATAATAGTTTACATGGGAAAATATGATTGAAATTTGTTTTAATGTATTCATCACACATTTTTTTTATTAAATTTTATAATATAATAATAATAATTATATATATAATATTAATTTAGTAATTATGATAATAGGTTATATATGAGAATATAATTGAAATTTGTTTTACTGTATTCATCATTTTTATATTAAATTTTATAATATAATAATAATTATTATAGGTATAATATTAATTTAGTAATTATGATAATAGGTTATATAGAAGGTTATATAGACATTTTGTTTAATGTATTAATCATCTTTATATTATATATTTTTTAGTACAATAATTTATATATATAATAATTATATATTATATAATATAATAATAATAATATTTTATATATATAGTATTGACTTGAGGTAACTATGATAGTGGGTTATATGTGAGAATATAATTGAAATTTGTTTTAATATATATAATCATCATGTTTATATTATATTTTATAATATATTTAATCATATATTTTTGTAAATATTATTTATCAATTGCATAAATTTTTTTTTAGATATAAATAATAACATTTAATAATAGAAAATAAAATCATAGTATTAATATTTCGATCAATTATTGTAGCATACAATTAAATTCATTGTTCATGGATCATACGTATATATATATTAATGCAAAAAAAATATTTCTTTTCGTAAGGGTTGGAAACAAAATTAAAAAAAAAAAAAATAAGAAAAGAAAAAACATAAGCGCGTTAACGTGCTTAGAAAGATAATATAGACCGTGCCCGTCTGCTTGCTTGAGCCTTGACGCGAACATCCTATTCCCTGACACGCGAACCTTTCGAAACAACTACCGATTATGTGCATAACCACATAATTCTGTGTTAGTACTATATATATACTATACACGTATACTACTTACAAATAATATATAGAATAAATGTGTATTACTTTGTCTACACGATAAAAGAGAGAGAGAAAGAGAGAGAGAGAGACTTTTTCGTCGTGTTGAACATGGCAACGTTAGATTACGTTAGCGTGACTTCCAACCAACTCGCCTAATCGTCTTTCCTTTTCCAAACGTTCTCAGAAACTAACCGATCGATCCTAGATACCGACGACTTCATCGTCAAAGTTTTTATCGTTCATTTAATCTTTACGTATACTTCTGTTTTGTTTTGTTTTTTTTTTTATTTTAAACATTTTCCATAATTCTATAATTATTTCTATGTATACGTTTATGTTTCAATACATACATATATATAATATTTGTGAGAACCAAAAGTGTTCGTGCGTTTATGGTATTGAAACTTTACTTTGAAACTGTATAATTGGATTGTTTCTGTAAAATTTACCTTGGAAATATTAATCGAAAAAACGCACGAACTTTTGATTCATCCTAATATGTATGTATACATACATATATATACATAAACTCTAGGTATATTTTACCAAAGTGCTAAGTAGGAAACGTTAAATCGTGTTAAGTAGAAATACGAAGAGACAAGTTACGACAAAGAGGATTTCGTTGTGAGTGGGTGAACACAACCTTAACAAAAACCCATTCTCACCATTTTCCTATAACCACGTGGCTCGTAAAATTCCAAAGCATTTTACCTACCCGTTTCTCTTTTTCCTTTTTTTGCCATCTCTCTTGACGTAGTAGCAGTAGTACTATATCCTTTTTTTTTATTGGCCAATAAAAAGAAGAATAAAGAAAAAAACAAAACCAACCAACCAACCAACCAACCAACCAACCAACCAACTCGTTATTCGCGCGAGAAAATTCATGTCAGTCGAGAAAAGCTTTTACGCCATTTCCTTACACCTCAATAATCCCCCCCCATCCCCCTCCATCAACTATTCCCATCGAACCTTACGACTGACCGACCCCTACCCCCCTAGCCCCCTCCCCCTATCCTCATTCGGGCGCGGGTCAGTATTTATATTTTATTTTATTTGATTTCTTTCTCAAAACTTGTGCGCGAATAAAATTGTTGGTGTTATGGTTTTTTTTTTCCTTTTATTTTATTTCTTTTTTTTTATTTCTTTTTTTGTGGGTTATTAACGCACGGTTTGACATTAATATTGGGTCTAGGTGGTTTGATTATTAGATATTATAAAACGACTTATAGTTTCGGTAAGCTTGACTTAATCACTTTTCGAACGTTTAAAATTAGCCACTCTAGCTGAGAGATCCAATTTAACGATTCTTGCGACATAAACGGAAGCCTTTTCCTTATATAATAGTCCATGGGTAATAAAGTGTTCTAATAGGAGGTGTTCTTTTACGATCAAAACTTGAGATTATGCCAGAAACGATTAAATTATTGATTGGACCCGATCGGTTTTCATTATATAATAATTGAAATATCAGAATTTGGTATTATACAAAAATAATTAATAATAAAAGAAGAAAAAAGATACGAACGTTTCAATATTTTCGTGAATAGTTTCGTGAAAAATGTTGTTAAATTTATTGATACATATATAATTTAAATAAAATTATTAAAAATGTGAATATATTTACCAGCCTTAATTAAATTATATGTATAAATAATGTGTTTATAATTATAATATATATATTTATTTATATTATTATATAATAATATTTAATTTAAACAGATTAATATATATATAATACTATATAACAACCCTGATATTAATACTATACTATCTCTATTAAAAATATTAGATAATAATTTATAATATTATATATATAGTAATGTAAATAAATAAATGTAATGTAAAGTAAAATAAAAAAAAAATAAAAAAATAGTAAAATAAAATTAAAAAAATAATGTAATGTAAAGTAAATAAAAAAAAAATATATGTATAGTAATATTATATATATAGTAATTAACGAATGAACAATTCTTGGTTAGAATTTGTCCAACCTTTTTCTTTTTCTTTTTCAATTTTTCACGTAATTGTATAATGGTGTAACGCGAGAACTTAATTATTTCGAATGAACAAAAATTCCTATTTTTCTTTTTTTTTTAAAATACGCACTCGTAGTAGTTAAATGCGAACGAGTAAGCACTCGTAAAACGTTGTTGCAAAATCATTGGGCTCTTATCTCCTATCGTCGTTCTTAAAGCGCTTGGTAACAGTTAGGTTACTCTCTATGCATGTAGTAAACGCAAACAGATGTGTGCAAGTGTGTACGTGCAATGCGAATTGCCAAGCCCAAGGCTAGTTTCACCTGGACGCTTTTCATGCGTTTGTCCAATGCACACCTGGGAGGAACGAAAGAGGATGATGGGATTTCTATCGTTTGGCTCATTACAGATCGTTATCTTAAAAATATAACCTTTTTTTTTTCAGGGCCGTCTTTACTATTTAAAATATCATTAAAGTAATTTATTACAAAAATAATGAAATATTATTTAAGAAAAATATTTAAAAAAAAAATGTTTGTTTTAGTTTTATACAATTTTTTAACATTTCTTTCCAAAGTGATTTAAAATATATATATAATTTTTTGTTATAAATTGTTAGTATTTATAATAGAGATTATATATAGTATTAATATAATAATAATTAATATAATAAATATATATATATATTATATAATAATAGTATATATAATTAATATTATTAATATAATAAGGGTTCATATAATATATTACATATTATATTTATATTTTATTAAATATATTTCTATATTTATTTAGAAAATATTTTTATATTGTTATTTATAATTTCATTAGAATAACATTAGGATTGAAATAATATTACATATATAATTAAATAAAATTATTATATATGTGTAACACTTTCCTAAAAAAGAAAAGACCACAAATAAACATACGAATTTATCTAATATTTATAATAGAGATAGTATAGTATTAATATCAGGGTTTTTACAGTATTATATATTACTTTGTTTAAATATATTTCTATTTTTATTTAGAAAGTATTTTTATATTAATATTTATTATTTCATTAGAATAACATTAGTAGGATCTGTAACAATATAATATATATAATTATATATATAAATTCAATTTTTCTATGTGTAATTTCCATAAAAAAGAAGACCTCAAGTTAATATATATAAATTTAGCTAATATTTATGATAGAAATAGTATAATATTAATATCAAGGTTGTTGTAGTATTATATATTAATTTTAAATATATTTTTGTTTACTTAGAAAATATTTGTATATCAGTATTTTTCATTTTATTAGAATAACATTAAGGACTAAAATAATATTAATATAATATTATTAATAATATTATATATATATGTATAATTACATAAAATTTGTCTATGTGTAATTTCCATAAAAAAAATAATACACCCCGAGTTAATAAATATGAATTTATCTTATAATAAATACGGCCCTGGTAACGAACGAAGGACGATAGATTATAATAAATGGTTTGTGAGAAATCTTTCATTCTATCTCTCTCTCTCTTCTTATCTTTTCTTTCTGTCATTATTTTTTTTTTTGTATGTAGTATAATATATATATATATATAGGTATTCTTTTCAACCTCGATCTCGATCACCATAAACGTTCTCCTCGCACGCTCGGATGATTTCTACGAGGTTTTTCTTTCTTCGTGTTAGAATTTGAACGTTACATCTTTTCTATATCACGATGATATTATTTTAAAATTACTCGTTCAAGTGTTTTCATGCAATCAAGCTCATATCGTTCGAAGTATTACGTACGTTTCTAACCCCAGATGATATAAATGAAAAAAAAAAAGAAATAAAGAAAGAATAAGAGAGAGAGAGAGAGAGTGAGTGAGTGAGTGAGTGAGTAAGTGAGAGATGAAAGGGAAGATACCTGGTTCTTATTTTACTGAAATTTACGAGCGTACGATGTACAGGTATTACTACTTCCACGTGGGAATAAAGTCAACGTATTGAAAAATATGAGAGACGAAATTTATATCCCTAAGGAGTTCGCATAATTTCATTTCATTTCTTTTCTCTTTCTTTTTCGTTTTTTCTTTTCTTTTTATTTTCTCTATTTTTTCTATCTACTTTTTCTTTTTCTTTTTTCCCTTCCCCCACCCCAACCCTATTTGGAAAATATTACTTCTCCTCGAGGTAAACAATTTTTTTTCACATTTTTCTACCGAATAAAATAATATATATATTATTTTAATAATAATAATAATATATAATATATAATAATAATAATAATAAATAATAAAAAATAATACAATATAATATATATATATTAGAATTAATGGGAATTTGGGTTTAAAAAATATATAATAAATTCTAGATAAATGAAATTTTATATATAAATAAATAAATTGTAATTTTGATTCACGTAAAACGAATAGTTTTATCCTTATTAAATTAAAATTCGATAATAACCATGATAATATATCATAATTATTATTTTATATTATTTATTTTTTACGAATATATAATATAATCAGGTAAAATTATATTTCTCAAAAATAAATATCTTTCAAACTACTATATATTATATCTTTTTTTTTTTTGATAACGTAAAAATAATCGTAATCGATTGTATTGTATTATTGATTAATTATTATTATTATTATTATTATTATTATTATTATTTTTAATTAATATTTCAAATTTTAATCGACATCTTATTTTGTCTTATTTTCTTTCTCCTTTTTTTCTTTGTGTATGCGCATCATCCTCGATACGCGTAATATTGTTCCTCCTTTCACGACTTTAATCTCGTTTTATCGAAATGCAATTAAGGTTGCGTATCTAACAAACCCCCCTGCTGCGTGATTCATTGATAAAAAAGAAACAAAATGGTGTTCTATAGATAAATGAAGATATTTCAAAGAATAATAGTCATTCTTATATTATACTTAATGCAAAATCTTATCTATTAATCGAAAAGAATAAAGTACTAACGTATATACCGTAGTCTAATTGGCCCATTAACCCTACATAATAGACCTATTAAACACCTGCTCTCGACGTCAAGATGGCGACTATGCAAAAATAAAAAAAATAAAAAACTTACAGAGAGTTCGATGCCTCCTCATATTCGTAAAACACGTTCCACCATTTATATATGTGTATTATTATATGTAAACGCATGTATAATATTTCCATTACAATCTCGTTCACGCGTATTTTCTTTTTCTATGTAAATTAAGTTTTTTTAAACCATTTTTAAAGATTTTCATTAATTAATTTGATTATCATATATATTCATTATCATATATCATTCATATATCATTATCATATATATTATATATATATGTACATATACATATGTGTGTGTGTGTGTTGTATGTGTGAATTAATTTCTTTTACTATTTCTTTTATAGTTTAGTAAAGAATAAAAAAATATTAAATTTTATTAATTAATTTTTTACTTGTTAACAATATTTATTTTACATTACTGTATACACAATTGTATATTTTATTTCATTTTTTTAATACTAATTTGAAGACCCTAATCTTGATACAAATATAAGTATGACTCCACACATGATAAAAATTCAAACCAATTGACACACACAATTAATTTCTTAATTAAATTTAATTCAAATTATACATAAAGAGTGTACTTTCCAAATGGATCTGGGGAAGGGAGAAGGGTGAAGAGGGTAAATGTAAAATCTACAAAAAAAAAGAAATATTCCATCTATCTTTCAATTTACTTTTTACATGCATTATCGTGCAAGAAATTCATAAAACGGTGTGGTACGAGTGTTAGGATGAGTAATAAAAAGAAAAAAAAAAATATATATATATATATATGAACGTTTTTCTATGGGGAGCCGTTTACGGTGTTAATCCGGCCTTATATGGTCATCGACTCTCACCTACATAAATTCCCGGAACTCGGTTCGCTTCGTTGGCGACACTTTGGGATAGGTCAGTGGTTTCTTCTTTCCTTAAAGAAGAACAATCGATCTTCTTCATGATCTATTTTATTTAATTCTTTCATTCTTTTTTTTCATTTGTTTTTTTATCGTTGATGAAATAATAGAATTAGTATTACATATATATATTGTAGTTTTATTCATTTGGATAATAAAATTATCATAGTTTTTAACTTTTTTTCTATAAAATCAGACATGAAAATATTATTTTTTTTAATTTCAATCGAAAGTATGCAAAAAAAAAAGAAGAAAAAAAAATTAAGGGTTACATGAAGCACCATCAGACATTTTTTTTTTTTTGAACGTGTAAATTTTCCTTTGTTATTTTTTTTTTTTTTTTATTAATAAAATTCTCTGGGAGAATAATTAGAAGATAAATTTGACATGACGTTGATACATCACAACATGAGTTTGTTAATTCAAAAGAATTGTTACGATGATAAATATGTAAATGGATATAACTGTTACAGCATAATCATATTACTGGTTAACAAATTCTTAGATCAGAAAGATAGAGTACTATTTTTAATTTACGCATTAAATCTGAGTTTTCAAGCAAGTTATTTGTTAATTATTATGATAAATTTGTACAATAAATAAAAAGATAAGATCC
Source organism: Polistes metricus (assembly GCA_010416925.1). NCBI lineage: Eukaryota > Metazoa > Arthropoda > Insecta > Hymenoptera > Vespidae > Polistes > Polistes metricus. Next base: position 1,624,561 of record QUOH01000015.1, on the reverse strand, counting down.
TATATAGGTAACAACTCGAGATACATTCTTATTTTTTTTATGAAGTATAAGATAATGGTTTTTATTTTTAAATAGACAGGAAAAATTATTTACGAATATTTCATTTTAATTACAACACTGTTGATATTAGAAAAAATTATTCTACACAGTTAACAAAACCAGATTTATTTTTATTCTTATTATTATAAGTATAAATATACGTAACTATAACAAAATAAACATTTTATGAGTTAAATCTTATTCCTAGATCATAAAGTTTGAATTTTTGTTTAATCTGAATTTTTAAACGAATTAAAATAATTCTTAATTACTATGATATAGATTTAAATCACAGATAATTCGTGTACATTCTTTAATCTTTATTTAGAAAATAGAAAACAGTTGTTAATATAAATAAATAATAATTTTAATAATTAAAAGATACACAAAATAAGTTGAAATGTTAGTAAGATAAGAAAGCAGGTTAGAATTTTTTGTTAATCTACGTATTAAATCTAAATTTTCAAACGAATTAAAATAATTCTTAATTACTATGACATAGATAAGTATCACAGATAAAAAGATTATTCGTGTAAATTCTTTAATCTTTATTTACAAAAAGAAAACAGTTGTTAATATAAATAAATAATTATTTTAATAATTAAAACGTACACAAAATAAAAAATAAGTTGAACAGTTAACAAGTTAAACAAGTTAACAGTTGACAAGTTAAAAAATAAGTTGAAATGTTAGTAAGAAAAGTAAGCAGGTAAGCAGATTAGAATTTTTTGTTACTTTACGTATTAAATCTAAATTTTCAAACAAATCATAATAATTCTTAATTACTATGACATAGATTTGTATCACAGATAAAAAGATTATTCGTGTACATTCTTTAATCTTTATTTACAAAAAGAAAACAGTTGTTAATATAAATAAATAATTATTTTAATAATTAAAACGTACACAAAATAAGTTGAAATGTTAAGAAAAGTAAGCAGGTAAGCAGGTTAGAATTTTTTGTTAATCTATGTATTAAATCTAAATTTTTAAATGAATTAAAATAATTCTTAATTACTATGACATAGATTTGAATCACAGATAATTCGTGTATATTCTTTAATCCTTATTTAGAAAAAAGAAAACAGTTGTTAATATAAATAAATAATTATTTTAATAATTAAAACGTACACAAAATAAAAAATAAGTTGAACAGTTAACAAGTTAAACAAGTTAACAGTTGACAAGTTAAAAAATAAGTTGAAATGTTAGTAAGAAAAGTAAGCAGGTAAGCAGATTAGAATTTTTTGTTAATTTACTTATTAAATCTAAATTTTCAAAAACAAACCATAATAATTCTTAATTACTATGATATAGATAAGTATCATAGATAAAAAGATTATTCGTGTAAATTCTTTAACCTTTATTTACAAAAAGAAAACAGTTGTTAATATAAATAAATAATAATTTTAATAATTAAAACGTACACAAAATAAGTTGAAATGTTAGTAAGAAAAGTAAGCAGATAAGCAGGTAAGAATTTTTTGTTAATTTACGTATTAAATCTACATTTTCAAACGAATTAAAATAATTCTTAATTACTATGATATAGATAAGTATCAAAGATAAAAAGATTATTCTCTCTCGTGTACATTCTTTTATCTTTATTTACAAAAAGAAAACAGTTGTTAATATAAATAAATAATTATTTTAATAATTACAACGTACAAAATAAGTTGAAATGTTAGTAAGAAAGGTAAGCAGGCAGTTAAAGTTGTCAGGTAAGCAGGCAAACATTGTATGGCAATTTATTCGAATGAAAGAACGATCATCGGTATCCCGTTATTGTTCGCTCGTGCGTATGAATCGAGGACTCCTCGTCCACAGTATGCTAAAGAAAAGGTCAGTGTGTCTCGTCAAGAACCAAGAACCAAGAACCTCTCCTCTCGTTTCGTTTCATTTCATTTCATTTCATTTCATTTCATTTCATTTCATTTCGTTTCATTTCGTTTCGTTTCGTTTCGTTTCGTTTGGTTGCGTATGCGACGACTCCTCCGTGTAGACTTTGATTTCATTCGATTTCTAATGTCGAGATAAATGATTTCTAAACGTGTTCTATCTATCTATCTATCTTTATCTATCTTTCTATCTTTTAGAAACGATTCGTGTTTTAATGGAAGAATATTTTTCCCATTTTATTATACATATTTTACATTAATCGATAATTTCATGTTATGACAGATTGTTTCTTATCACGAAAATGTCAATGATTTTTCTATTCAATTTCTTATTATCTAACATATTTATTTATATATGTATGTATCATATATATTTGTTGTATTTATGCATTATTAAGGTGAGTTAGTTGGAAATTTGAAAATATTAATTTAAAAAAATGTAAAAGAACGATCATTTGTCCTTTGTTTCATCTGTCTGTTTCTTATCATCATACCACGAGTTTACAAATTTGTCTTTACTTTTATCACGTAAAAGGAATAACGAAAGTTAAATAAACTTTTCTCGATGATATTCGATCGGTTTTATTTAAAAATAGGGTAAGAAAAATAATCGAGAAGTATTATGGTGATAGTGGTAGGATTGTATAGGAGGCAGGGTGTTTAGATATTTTTATTTCGAAGTATTGGATATTTAAAATTATTTTGTAATTATTTTTTTCTCGTAAAGCAGACAAAGTGTTCAAGTATATTTATTTTTAAGTAAATTTTAGATATTTAAATTTATTTTATTATCTTTTTTTTTTCTTGTAAAGCAGACAAGGTGTGTTTAAGTATTTTTATTTCGAAATCAATTTTAGATATTTAAAATTATTTTGTAACAATTTTTTTCTTGTAAAGCAGACAAGATGTGTTTAAGTATTTTTGTTTCGAAGTAAATTATAGATATTTAAAATTATTTTATTATCTTTTTTTTTTCTTGTAAAGCAGACAAGGTGTGTTTAAGTATTTTTATTTCGAAGTAAATTTTAGACATTTAAAATTATTTTGTAACTATTTTTTTCTTGTAAAGCAGACAAGATGTGTTCAAGTATTTTTATTTTTAAGTAAATTTTAGATATTTAAAATTATTTTATTATTTTTTCTTGTAAAGCAGACAAGATGTGTTTAAGTATTTTTATTTCGAAGTTAATTTTAGATATTTAAAATTATTTTGTTATTTTGGTTTTTGGTTTTTTTTTTTTTCAAAGAAAGTAAGGATTAATTTAAGAGAATGTACATATTTCTTATGGTCTTTTTTTTTTGATATCGTGTCTTATTTTCTTCCAGTAAAGTTTTCTTTTACTTGTATTTTCTTTTCTTTTTTTTTTTTTTGGAGGAAGATAAGTAGGAGGTGGTATTCGTTGGTACTAGTCCAAGATAGACTTATAACGGTCACGCGAGTGCCAACAATCTCAATATATCTTTCTCTGTATACTTGCTAAGAAAAGAGAAGATTAAAGGATGATAACTCGGACACTACTGCTAGAAGAGTTTACTGTTTATTATAACTCTTACGGTTAATTCCTATCCCGTAATCAAAATTCTTAGAAATAAAATTATTTAGATTTTACAAACAATTTTTTTTTCTATTGGTCACATTAAAATATAACAACAAATTGTATTATTACTATCCCATAGTCGAGTAAATAAAAAATTCTTAGAAATAAAATTATTCATATTTTACTAAAACAATTTTTTTTTCTATTGGTCACATTAAAATATAATAACAAATTGTATAATTACTATCCCCTAGTCGAGTAAATCAAAAATTCTTAAAAATAAAATTATTCAGATTTTACAAACAATTTTTTTTTCTATTGGTCACATTAAAATATAACAACAAATTGTATTATTACTATCCCATAGTCGAGTAAATAAAAAATTCTTAGAAATAAAATTATTCATATTTTACTAAAACAATTTTTTTTTCTATTGGTCACATTAAAATATAACAACAAATTGTATAATTACTATCCCCTAGTCGGATAAATCAAAAATTCTTACGAATAAAAAATCCTTTTATTTCATATTTTTATTTTTTATATTTTTTTTCTTCTATCGCAGATATTAAAATATAACGACGAATTTTTTTGTAATAAGTTCAATGCAACGAAAGTTGGGGTGGAAATAGTAATGAAACAATAATAATAAAAAAAAGGAAAAAAAACACAACCAAAGAAAAGAATAATAACAAAATATTCATGGGAGAAAGTACCATTGCATTCTGACTCACATATTATTATACTTCAATATTATTTCGCATATTCGTGATTCACCAACTTTCGTTTCTTTTCTATTGCATCCCGCGACTGCTTCTCTAATATTCATTTTTATTCTTTTACTTTATTTATTGTAGTTTCACGTGGATCGGTAATTTTGTTTTACAATTAGATTATTTCAATATTTTAATATACAATTTTATTAGACATTATTTTACAATAATAATTATTCTAACAATCAACGATATTGTAAAAATACTTTTTGATGTTCAAAATTAAACTCTAATCAGTATATTTGTTATTTAATTATAATTCTTTTCTATTGCATATCCCGCGAATGCTTCTAATATTCATTATTTTATTGTTTTATTTTATTAATTTATTTATTACAGTTTCACGTGTATGGGTAATTTTATTTTAGATTAATTCTTCATTATGATATACAATTTTATTAGACATTATTTTACATTAATAATTATTCTAACAATCAACGATATTGTAAAAATACTTTTTGATGTTCAGAATTAAACTGATCAATATACTTGTTATTTAATTACAACAAAAATATTAACGTATTAATATTAATCGATTTACATAATAGATTATTTAAACAATTATATTATATATATAACGAATTAGTGTGAGAGAAATTCGATTGATTCAAAATCGCGTCCCTTTTTCGATGAATTATAAATGAAGATGAAAAATAAAGATGAAGATGAAAAGGTAAAATAAGATATAAAGAAAAAAAAATAAATAAAAGATGAAGATGAAGGAAAGAGGAGGAGTAGGAGGAGAATAAGAAGGGTGTACGTAGTAGTAGAACGTCTGAGTTTCGTCTGGGTTCGTCCAATCCCTGAGTGGAAATCTAAAAGGGCGATATAGAAAGGGCAGCAGGAAGGACGTTCAACTGACGGTGGCGCTCGCTTTGAGCCTTGCTCGGTTGGTTCACTGGGACATATCGATCCAAACGAACGAACCAACTGGAAATTTGTATTGGTCGGATACGTCTGTGTTAGAAAGAGAGAGAAACAAATAGAAATTGATAGTTAGATAGATAGATAGATAGATAGATAGATGGAACGAAAGATAGAAATGAAAAGAAAAGGGGAAGATAAATTGTACATGTGTGCGTGTATGTATGTGTGTGTGTGCGTGTATGTATGTGTGTATGTGCGTGTGTGTGTGTGTGCGTTCACGTAAGAAAGAGAAAATAAATTATGCGTGTATGTGTATGTGTGTATGTAAGAAAGAGAAAATAAATTATGCGTGTGTGCATGTGATAAAAAGATAGAAGATAGATTATGCATATATTTATATTTATTATGCATTTCAAAGAGAAAGAGAGAATAAAATATGTTAAGGAAAGAATAATTAAATAAATAAAATGGTGATGTGAGAGATGGTCAATATTTGAAATAAAATATCAATATTTAATATAAGTATTGATATTTTTAAAAAAATTATAGTATATAGGTAACAAGTTCTGATATATTTTTATTCTTATTATAAAATATAAGACAATGATTTTTTTATTTTAAAATATTCAGGAAAAATTATTTTATAAATATTTACTTTTATTTATATAACCGGAGAAGAATAATTTAATAAATAAATAAGATGATGATAATGGTCAATATTTAAAATAAAATATCAATGTATAATATTTAATTATAAGTGTTGATATTTTTGAAAAAATGTGTAGTACATAGGTAACAACCACTCTGATGCATTTTATTCTTATTATAAAATATTAGACAATGATTTTTTTATTTTAAAATATTCAGGAAAAATTATTTTATAAATATTTACTTTTATTTATATAACCGGAGAAGAATAATTTAATAAATAAATAAGATGATGATAATGGTCAATATTTAAAATAAAATATCAATGTATAATATTTAATTATAAGTGTTGATATTTTTGAAAAAATGTGTAGTACATAGGTAACAACCACTCTGATGCATTTTTATTCTTATTATAAAATATAAGACAATGATTTTTTTATTTTAAAATACTCAAGAAAAATTATTTTATAAATATTTACTTTTATTTATATAACCGGAGAAGAATAATTTAATAAATAAATAAGGTGATTTTAATGGTCAATATTTAAAATAAAATATCAATGTATATATTTAATTATAAGTATTGATATTTTAAAAAAAATTATAGTATATAGGTAACAAGTCCTGATATATTTTTATTCTTATTATTACATAAGATATAAAGGAATGACTTTTTTTTAAAATACTCAGGAAAAATTATTTTATAAATATTCATTTTTATTTATGATACTGTTAATATTAGAAAAAGTTATCCTATATATGTTACAAACCCTCTGATGCATTTATATTTTTATTATAAAATATAAGACAATGACTTTGTATTTTTAAATATTCAGGAAAAATTATTTTATAAATATTCACTTTTACTTATATAACCGGAGAAGAATAATTAAATAAATAAATAAATAAATAAGATAATGATAATGGTCAATATTTGAAATAAAATATCAATATTTAATATAAGTGTTGATAAAAGTGTTGAAAAAATGTATAGTAAATAGGAAACAACCACTCTGATGCGTTTTTATTCTTATTATAAAATATAAGACAATGATTTTTATTGTAAAATATTCAGGAAAAATAATTTTACGAATATTCATTTTAATAAATGAAAATTATTAGCTAAGTTATGTTTATAGCTTGAAAATTTCTTTATTAAAATAATTTTTCATATACAGTAAGATTCACCCGTTTCTTTACGAGTCTGCAAAATGAAATGGAAAGCAAACTGGAAAGAAAATTCCTACCATCTCTCTTTCTCTTTCTCTCACACATACATACATACATACATACACACATACACATTAATAACACTCTTACACATCCCCTTTTTTCAGCACGTTGAAATTTTCTTCTTCTTCTTCTTCTTTAGACATCTTACGACTTCATTTTCTTTTTCTTATTTCTAACAAAGATATATTATCGTCGGGTTGGATGCGTGATTTTGATTAGAAAATGTGTGGAATCCTTTGGTAAATTTTTATCAAGGGAAATAACAGTAACTCTATAGTACACTTATATATACCAGGTGTCAAATTTTAAATAGTATATATTTACATATAAAACTTAGAGGTATTTTAAATAAATATTTTCAATAAAAATAACTAATAATAAAATAATAAAGAAATAAAAAATTATAAATAAATTTTATATTATTATAATATAATATAATATTTAAATTATTATAAATAAATGTTTTCAATAAAAATAACTAATAATAAAATAATAAAGAAATAAAAAATTATTATATAAATAAATTTTATATTATTATAATATAATATAATATTTAAATTATTATAAATAAATGTTTTCAATAAAAATAACTAATAATAAAATAATAAAAAAATAAAAAACTCTAACACACAAATATTTCCTCTATTTTCTTTTATATTTTTTTCCAATGGGGAACAAAATCCCCGCTGGAGTACGAAACATCGTACAAAAAAAATGCATTTATTTATAAAATACAAATAAGCATCGTGTACAAAATAATATCGTATAATGTTCAAAACTAAAATCATCATCCCCCCCTTTGCATATACATATACAACAATAAAATGTTTATGAGAAAATAGACGATGAATTCATGGTGAGAACATCAAGCTTGTAACTTCCTACGAGAGTTTCCGGAAGTTAAGAAATAAAAGGGGGGTAGCGAGGGAGGGAGGGAGGGAGGGAGGGAGGGATGCAAAATAGAGTAGGAGAAGAAAATAGCAGTGGTAGTGGTGGTGGTAGTGGTAGTTGTTGTAAGAAATAGTCTACGAACCACGGCTGAAGCCGCCATTGCTCTCTTAACCGTAATTCTTAATAAAGCTTTACGACCACCATAGAGATGTAAATTACCCCAGAAGCTCGAGTTCGTGGCACGATTAATAAATCCCGTCAACGTTCTCGCGAAACGCTCGTAAAGGGTTTTGAACTTTGGTTACGGTTGGCAAAGAGGAAAAAGATTCACCTTTCTTTATCATAAAAAAAAAAGAATGAAAGAAAGAAAAAGTGTGAGAAAGAAAGAGAGAGAGAGAGAGAGAGATACAGGAGTAAGAAAGGGGTGGGGAAAGGGTGGGGAGGAAAATGTTTGTTCATCAATTCCAAAACTTGACTGCGATTCACCTTTTTCTATCATAAAAGAAAGAAAGAGTGTGAGAAAGAAAGAGATAGGAGTGGGAAGGGGAAATGTTTGTTCGTCAGTTTCAAAACTTGACTGGATGTTTCTTTTTTCTTTTTCTTTCATTCATTTCACGTTGGTTCGAATTTTTTGTCTTGATTTATGAGTTTAAAAAAAGAGTAATCATTTTTAATCGTTTTGATATGCGTTTAATAATGTTTATAAATTAAAATAAGAAAAAATAGATGAAAAATAATTTTGTTGAGAATAATTACTGTAAATTGGGCGTTAAATTATTAAGAATTAAAAATGTATATTTTTCTACAATATATATTTATGTAGACGTCGTTAATTGTAGAATTTAATTGTTACAGATTGCATACGTTGTTATTTTATTTCTTATAAAAAGTGTACGTCATTTTTATATATCTTACGTTTATTTATATTAATTATTATTACGGGTTATTTTTGTAACGCATATACGTACGATTTATATAATCGTGTTGAATAGAAAAATGGAAATTCGGTGAAAGTGAGAATTTTTATTGAAATTTTATCAAATTTTAAAATAAAATTCAAATAATAAAATTAAATATAATAAATACAGTTATACATTTTTCCATATCGTACGATAATTAATTATAATAACATTTGTGCTTATCGTTTTTAATTATTTCTAAATCTAACACAACCCCTATACGGTTAGAGATAAATTTTATTCAAATAGAAAAAAAGAGATGCGTATATTTAAATAAAAATGAAATAAAAATATGTAATACAAAAAACAATAAGAACATAATAACACAGTTAAAACATATAATGCATAGTTTTCTTGGGTTGCGTGTCAGTGGGTTACCGTGTTTTTCGCATGAAGGGGCTCGGAAACTTTTCACTCTCGAATCTGGTAGACCCCACCCCCCTCCCCACCATCCACCACCACCACCAGCCTCCTCTTCTTCCTTGACTCCATCCTCTTTCCTCCCTTACTTTCCTTCCTTATTCTCCACCCTTTTCCGGGCTAACGGTTCGTTGGCGTCGCGAAACGGAAGAGGAAACACCCTCCCCCCCTCCTCCTCCCGCCCCCCTGAAGAGAGTAAAGAGAAGAAGAAGATATTCGACTTATTCGTGGTCGAGTGGAAACTACGAGATTGTGGGAAGAGGGGGGAGGAGGAGGAGGGGTGGAAGGGGAATGGGGGGAAGGAGGAAAAGGAAAAGATAGATAGAGGATAAAGAAAGATGATGATGATGGTAGTGGTAGTAGTAGTGGTTTTGATGGTGGTTGGTAGTGGTTGGTAGTGGTTTTTGGGAGAATGATGGTGGTGGTGGTGGTGGTGGTGGTGTGTATGGGGAAGAAAGAAAGTCGACGAACCGAGGGAAGAATTATATCGGACGTAAATCATGCGTGGAGTTGCTGCGAGACCTGTTTTATTGCTGGTTACTCGGTGAACGAAGAGAAAATCATCCTCGAAGTTATTATTCTTATTATTATTATTATTATTATTATTATTTTTATTTTTATTCTATCTTTCTTTATTTTATTTCTCTTTTTTTATTTTTTTTATTTTGAGTCTTCTTTTACTATTCGACTATTTACCGTTAATTACATCGATGGGAGACAAAAATATTTCAAAAGAAAATTCTGAACGGTTAGGTTTAATCATTTTTTCTTTTTGTTTTTTCTTTTTTGTCAAGTTTCCCCGTTGTAAAATATTCTTGAATACCTCGAAAATACGTCGCGTGCTAATCGTTATACTTGATGGGGTTCAAGAGGGGAGAGGGGGTTATTATTCATCGAACTACGTGCTTTTCAATTAATTTTTTTTTTCTAACAAAATATATTATAAAAATTATCGATAATTACTAATTTTTAATAAATTATAGTATAATACAATACTAATTTAAAAAACAAAAATATAATAGATATACAATATAATAAAACACATTGATTAAAACCATTCCAAAAAGTATTTAATTTCTACAACAAAGAATAAAAGAAAAATAACACTGACCAATTGAACAAAGTTTTTTTTACCAAATTAACGAAAAAAAACAAGACAAGATTACACAAAACGGATAAATGACTGCGACAACAATTTCTTAGAATAAGATAATGAAACCGAAAAGAAAAACAAACAAAATAAATAAATAAATAAATAAAATGATCACGAAGAAGAAGTCAAAAAGCCAACATTGAACGTTCCTGTGTTCCTTTTCGTTCGTTCGTTCGTTCCTTCGTTCGTTCGTTCGTACGTTCGTGCACGTTAAAAGAAGAGAAAAGAATAGGAGGACCAGAAGAGGAACGACCAAACCGGTTACTCTCTCTCCTCTCTCTCTCTCATTCTTTTTCTCTTTCGACATTGTAAAATTGTTCTTTCTCTTTGCCTCTTGGTCCCCATGGATCCACTAACTCCCTTTATTCCATTTGGAGCCTGCGTACTCGTTCACGAGTAAAACCAATCCCTACCCCTCACCCCCTAACCCCCTGCCCCCCTCACTACCCCCATCTCTCTCTCTCTCTCACTCTTTTGCGTCACTTTCTCCCTTCGTTCTAGTGGTCGTAAAATTTCGTATTATTTTTCTCCTCGTCCTCGGCTTAATTCTCTCTCCCCGAAGCTTTGTCGTACCCCCCCCTACCTCCCTAACCCCCTCCCCGCTAAACCCTCACGGCACCCCACCACTACTCCATCTCTAAAGGAGACGCTCGAATTTTTACAACTGAACAAAAGATAGAAAGAGAGAGAGAGAGAGAGAAAGAGAGACACTTGGTTGTTCGTTTTTACGAGAAGAAGTAAGTACTTTGTTCGTTTCGCTTTTGAATAATTCCACGATCGTTCCTGAGATTTCTTTGGGGTTATGTGGAAAGATGATGCTATTTCGAGATTTCTAAGTTTCATTCCTGAACTTATAGTCGTATAGGAAAAGTTTTCGAATCGAGTATAAAACAAGAATAGTATATATATACAGTGACTCGCGAAAATATATGAAAGTATTTAGCCCATAATATATTTTAATAATTATAATAAGTATATTATAGAGAACACTTACTGACGTATTATTAATATTGGATGGAGGTATGACTCTGTAGATTATACAGATACAGTTTCAAGCAAATCGAAATATATATACAGTGACTCGCGAAAGTATATGAAAGTATTTGATCCATAATATATTTTATTAATTATAATAAGTATATTATAGAGCACTTACTGACGTATTATTAATATTGGATGGAGGTATGACTCTGTAGATTATACAGATACAGTTTCAAGCAAATCGAAATATATATATAATAGTTATGATTTAATTCTTACAAACGTAACGATTGACTGAAGCCACAAAAGTATTTGGACAGATAACTTTTTAATTATTTAATATTTACTAGGACCACATATAGCAAGAATAACATCTTGTAAACGATTATACATACTCTTTAATAAATTTTTCGTAATACTTGATGATATGGGACTCCATACTTAGAGTATTTTGTTTTGTAAATTTGTTTCTGATGTTATATTCAATTTTTGTTATTATTTTCATATTATTGCTCATAGATTAATATCAAGGCTAAAGTTCGAGAACCTAGATAATGTGTACATTATACTTAGCTAATCTGCAGATTAACTGATTTGTTTCGTTAACCCGAAACCCGATGAGTTTTCCGTATTTTATTTAGGTAATATACACATTAACGTCTTCCGTATATCGTTAAAGTATCGTTTAAGAAGTTGTCCTCCTGCCGAATCCCCCTGTTGAAATATCTTTACGTCAAACTGCAATAAAACAATCCCCCTGGTACTCGGGGGTGGCAGGGTTTCAAGAAAACGTGACTACAAATCTAAATCTAACGCGAATAGGTGTGATTGTAGTAAAAATCAATTGCCATGTAATTCGATGTGTCGACAATCTTTAGAATTGCGGTTAATAAATAAGCATCATTTTTATCCATACGTTTTGCAAATTCATTTTCTCTTCATTTTAATAATATTTTAAAACGTTTTTGATTATTTCTATTATAGTTTATTTTTCTTTTTTTTTTTAATTGATCGATGATCGATTCTATCAAGTTAATTTGTTGATCGTTCGATCGTATTAAACTTGATTCTTAAGATAAATAATATTATATTAATTTAAGCGTACAAAAACGTTAATTGTTGTTCCATTCAAATATCTTATTTTCACTTTAACCAGAATTAATGTGCAGATTATCCAAATAATTTGATAAATGAAACAATTTTTGATACTTCAACGAATCATCAGAATTAATCTTAACATATATACGTAACATAATCTACATAATAATTGATTCCTGCATTTTAACGATAACATTTATGTATAAATAAATAAATTGAAAAATATTAACACGAATGAACAATTATGGAAATCTATTGGAAACGATAAAAAAAAAGTATTTAATCACGTTTAATTAACACGTGCAAATAAATATCACTCGATTATATGACACTAAGTTTAGAATAAATATTACGTATAAAAACTTATTGTTAGACAAATAAATAGTGTTCATCAATGAATAGAAAAAATGGGGTACTAGAGAAGAAAAAAAAGAATAGGACAGGAAACGTTAGGGGTGGAAAAAGATCGTAAAAGCTCGTTCTCTCCCCCCCCCACACCTCTTAGGATTATATCAGGGACCTTTCCTCTCTAACCTCCCCCCTCATTCGTTTTCCCCCCCGTGGTGCTCGTGAAATCTTTTACTCGATCTATACGAGACCTTTTTATTCTCTACTTTTTCTCGTGACGATGCACCTGGGTTAAAGTCGATACGATTTATTGATCATATGACCTCATATACGTATATATTATGTTAATAATATATAAATGTATAAATGTGTGTATAAATGGATTCATTTCTTTCTTTTTTTATTTTTTTATGTACGGGAAAATTTATTTATTTCGTTTAAGAAGAATAATAACTTTTGCGTTGATATATAATAGGGGCGGGGGGGGGGATAAAAAAGCGAAAAATAATTATTTTATTTGGAATTTATTAATTAGTAATGTCATAAATTTTGTAATATATAAAATAGTATCTTTTATTTAACTATCGTAGTTAAAAACGTGGATTAACGAGATATTAAAATATAAAATTGAATTTTTTGAAAAGATATATATAAATTTATATATAATTTTATTATTTATATATATATTTGATTATATTATTCATTGTAGAACCTATAATATATAGTTTATATAATAAATTTATATGTAAAATAATTAAATATTATATGAATATAATTTACATGAAAAATTATTGAACATAGTGTAACTGTAAACTAATACTTCATTTCAACCTTTTACTGATACACTAAAACACAAGATTCAATAAATTTTTAATATATAAATTAGTATCTTTTATTTAACTATTGTAATTAACTCTGGATAAACGAGATATTAAAATATAAAATTACATTTTTTTGTTTATATAAATTTATATATAATTTTAATATTTATATATATATACATTTGATTAAATTATTCATTGTTGAACCTATAATATATAATTTATATAATTAATTTATATGTAAAATAATTAAATATTATATGAATATAATTTACATGTCAAATAATTGAACGTAGTGTAACTGTAAACTAATACTTCATTTCAACGTTTAACTAACACACTAATGAAACAATGTCTCAAAAAAGATCACACATTTTCTACTATGCTATTACATTTTCTAGAATCTCCGTGAGTCCCCGAAACGACAACGTTCGCCATTGGTTTAAACATCAAGAAAACGTTTTCGAGCAACCTTCCAATCTCTCTTTCTTTCTCTCTCTCTTACTCTCTCTCTTCTCTCTCTCTCTTTCTGTCTCTTTCTCTCTCGAGAATTCCATTCGTCTTAACATTCGTTCGAGCATAGTCCTCTCGAACGATCGTAAAAGTTTTACGCGGCATCCGGAAAGAAAATCAAGACTTTTTCTCGAGGATTTTCTTTTAGCTCCGATCGTCCATGCCTTTTACTATCATCCCATCCCAGCAATTTAATGTACAACCACTTTCAAACCATCTCTTTCTATCCCTCGTATCAATCTTATCCACCAACGAAATGATTTGCGTCAATCCTTGAACTTTTAAAAAATAACAACAAAAATATTTAAAAACTTACTGTATACCAAATTCGTCTACGTTTTCTTTCATTTTTCTATAATACAAAAATAATTTTAAACACGAATCCACGTTAGAATCCCAATTAAAAAAGAAATCTTTAAACATTGTCTTTTTATTTATTTTTTACTTTTTTTTTGTATAAATCAAACGGAAATAATGATCGTACATTTAACATATCGAACACATCTTTTCATAAAAAATAATTCTAAGCACGAATCTTCACGTTAGAATTCCATTTCTATTTTTATTTTTTTTTTTTTTATAAATCAAACGGAAATAATGATTTTACATTTAACACATTTTTTTTGTTTTTTGTACAATCCTCAAACACGTTTTAAACGTTGATTTATTTATTGAACGTTCTTTATTTATCATTGTTCAATTTTTTGTTCTTCATTTGTTTAATTTTTAACAAAATCATAGATAATGTGTATTGTGTAAAATTATTTTAATTTATAAAAATCATTTTGCAAGTTAATTTTGTCAAAAATTAATTTAATACTACGCAGTATTTGTTTCTTTTCGTAAGACAAGCATTGTGAGCAAGTTTTCAATGTGTTGAAAAAAAAATAAAAAGAAAATAAATCGACAGTAAAAATGTAAACATTTTTTACTTTGACGTAGTATCGTTTCCTTAAAAAAATATTGTCCACGAATGATACTCCATTATGCGTGTACATTGAATTATCTCTCCACATATATATATTTCTCAAAAAACAAACATTTTCTTTTGTTTACATATTTGTATTGATCGTTCTCGCGAAATGTTTACGTTTTAATACCAACCTTGCGATTTATTTCTCCTTGTGTTAGTTCTCTTTCATCGATAGAACTGTCAGGATGACGTTTTATCGAACAACTTTAATATATTATATCAAATTTATTTATTTTATTTATTTATTTTCCCCCCAAAATTATTTTCAAGACTGATAGAAAATACAAAGAAGCAGAAATTAAATAAAATTTCTTTTACAATTATATCATTACTATATTGACTGTAAAAAATTTTTAACATCTCGAATTTACAATTTTATACAATTTTATATACAATAATATAATAATTGTTTACAATTAATCGTATATGAAAATTTACACATTAACATTAATCGAAGATAAAGTGTGATTAATTTCGATTTAAGCAAGATTTCTTTTATAATTATATCATTAATATATTATTTGCATTTTTTAACATTTCGAATTTAAATATGCAATTACACATAAATGCATAAACCACGTATGCATAAAACGGAATTCATGTAAATCGAAGATAAACTATCATTAATTTCGATTTATTTCTTTTCTACAGAACGTATAACAATTAATAAATATTAAATATTAACCTTTTGCAGATTAAGTTAACATTTTTTTGTTAAATTCTTTATTGTTAAATATGAAACTCATTTGATTAGCAGTAAGTTCGAAATCAAATATTTCGTAATTACTAATTTAATAAAATTAACTACTCCTTCTCTCTAACTCTTTCTTTCACTTATCTCTCTTTCTCTTTCTCTTTCTCGTTCTGTTCCTTTCTTTCTTTTACTTTTGATATCATTCGTTAGAATTTATATTATTAGGATGTATCTTCTACCATCAGAAAGGTGCAACCACGCGTAGTGGACACAACTTTGATACTGTTTACCAACCTTCTCTTTCTCTTTCTCTTTCTCTTCGTCTTTCTTTGTCTTTCGTTTCTTTCTTTTTCGATTTTTACGAGTGTAAAAGAGGCGCCCGAACCGGTAAAGAAAAAGTTGTCTCGTAAAACCGGGAGCATTCGACCGAGAAGAGTTTCATCTTATCCTCAGCTAGTATATTATATACTATATACTTTGTTCTTCCTATTTCTGTCCTCTTTCCTTATATATACATATATACACACATATATACACACATATATATAATACTAGCTTACTCCCTCAAAACGTTTCTTGCCTTCTCACGGCGCCCCATGATAGAGAGGATAGAAAAAAAAAACTACTACTACTTGGTTCGTTCTCCTTTTATCTTATTCTTTATCTTTATCTTTTTCTTTGTATCCTTTTTAGTTTCTATAGGTATAGTGGTCTTTTAAAAATCAACTGTCAGAAATCTCAACAGAGATTTTCGATACGACTGATCTCGAATTCTACTTAACGGATATGGTTTTTTGATATATTTTTTTTTCTTTATGTGGAACATAGATATAAGTAGCTTATTGGATCATTGAACTTAAGTGACAATTTTTTGATTTTTTCGCACAGGAATATATTAATGTTATATATTTTTTAATAATAATAACTATAGATTTCAATTTTATTTATGCTCAATGATAAAATCATTCTGGTGTATATTTTTCTTTTTTAAATGGAACATGGAAATAAGTAGCTTATTGGATCATTGAACTTAAGTGACAATTTTTTGATTTTTTCGCACAGGAATATATTAATGTTATACATTTTTTAATAATGACAATAGAATTATTCTGTATTTTTTTATTTCAATTTTATTTATGCTTAATGATAAATCATTTTGGTATATTTTTATTTTTTATCTAAAATATTGAAATAAGTAGTTTGTAGAACAATTCAAGAATTTACTGTATTACTGTATTACTGTATTTTACAAGAATTACTGTATTTTAATTAATGACCATAGAATTATTTTATTCTTTTGTTATTCTTTTATATATTAATTTTATTTATGCTCAATGATAAAATCATTTTCTGATATATTTTTCTTTTTTACATGAAACATAGAAATAAATAGCATGTAGATCAGTTCAGGAATAAATTATTATACATTAATTAATAACCATAGAATTATATTCTTGAGAATTTAATTTATCTTTTTATTTATGATAAATATAAAAGACAAATTTTCGCGCGCATTTGTTAAATTTTCTTAAACAAGTTGTAAATAACAATTTAAAAATATACATTTTATTAACGTTAAGGTAGATAAAATAAAAATAAATTAAGCGAGTGCCCCACACATATGTGGCAAGAAGCCTTGAAAAAATTTAGCCACCATAAATTTGAAACACATATATATATATCTTTCTTTTTTTTGTCTCTTCTCTAATATCATTTTGTTTTTTCTCATACGAGCACGCACAGCTGCCATGAATATTTTTCGTAAGAAGTCAAATCTTTCGGCCTATCTAACCTTTCGGTATAGAAACCATAATGAAAAAAAAAAAAAAAAAAGAAAAAAAATATACAAAGTTTCTATTTCCATATGACCTAACCCCTCCCCCCACACCCATAATAACAAACTTTTCTTATATTCTTTTGATCTTCGTTTTATATATTGTAAAAAAAAAAAGAAAAGAACAGAAAAGAAAAAATCGTTCAAGTTTTCTAAAGCCAAGATTAAAAAACACTATAACCATTTTCTCCGATCTTTCGAAACCCTTCCACCAATATCGTCAATTTCAAAAGGATCGATCTGGAAGTAAACTTCCACGTATATGGGTTACTCGGGAAAGTAATCATAGACGAAGGAGGGATGCTGGAAGGGGTGGGTGGTGGTAAAGGGTGGTAGTGATAGTCAACGATCTTTTTTTTTTTTCACGATTACGAAGAAAATCTCGAAGAGAAAAAGCACATTTACCATGCGAGTAAACTTTTTTCCTTATTTCTAATTTTTTTTCTCATCCATTTGCTCCCCCATCTCCCACCCCCCACCCACCAGAACACGAAAGTATACAAAATTCGGCGTACAAATTAAAAATATCAATCTTAAAATAATAAACAAAAATTTATATTTTTTCTTTTATAATTATATTATATATGAATTTTTTATTTAAATGAAAAATTCTATTAAACAAATAACAATAATATATAATATAATATTATTTCATGGATAGTGTAAAAGACGTTTAACAAAGAAAATTCGAATAAAGATTACGACTAGTTACCTTCGACAAGGGGTGAGATATGTGAAGAGGGGGATGGGGAAGGGGGGAACCCTCCCTTTGATTTCATTGGAAAGAAGATCATCCATCCCTTTTCTTTTTCTTTTATTTCTCCCTTTTTATGTCCTTAAAAGTTACGCGCGTATCGTTTCTCTTTGTTATCCTCGTCCAAACAGGAACGTTAATCGAGTGTGGATGAACGAAATGATTGGGTCATCCCTTTTTCACGAAAGATACACCACCACCACCACTACCACCATCACCACCACCACTACTATCATCATCAACTATTATTAGGAACGATTTTCGTCAGGGTTTCCGTTTGACGTTGATCCTATATGTCGAATCTTAACCCCAACCCTCTACAATGCTAAACTTTCCTTTCTTTGTTTCCTAATTTTCTTTGTTTTCTTATTTATTTGTATTCTTTATTTCTTTTATTATATTTATATATATATTAGCAGAGAAATGCACTTTGTTTTAATCTGTTTTTTTTTCTTTTTGTATCTATATATATATATAAAATTAAATATATCTATAGATAAAGTCATATACATAAAATATAAATGTACAATAAAATTAGATATATAAAATGTAAATATATTTACATGAAATTAGATATATTAGGGAAAATTAAAAATTCGTACTATTTTTAAAATAATATTTTTAAAGTAAATTTTACAAAAACAATCCGTTATGCATTTTATAGCACAATAAACGCACGAATTTTTGGTACATCTTAATACATGTAAATAAAGTTAAATATATAAAATGTAAAAATATATAAAATTAGATATATTAGGGAAAATTAAAAATTCGTACTATTTTCAAATAATATTTCCAAAATAAATTTTACAAAAACAATCCCATTATACAGTTTCAAAGTAAAGTTTCAACACAATAAACGCACGAACTTTTGGTACATCTTAATATATATAGATAAAGTTAAATATATAAAATATAAATACATATATAAAATTAAATTTATATAAATATAAAGTTACATATATATATAAAATGTAATACAATAATGCAATATACTCGCTTATAAATTACATACAATGTAAATATATATACACATATATTTCATTTTAAACGTCTAACTTTATTTGATTTTCATTTTATATATCTAAATTTAGTTTCATATGTCCTAAACCACTAGAAAAAAAAAAGGAAAAATAAGAAAGAAAATCCTTGATCACGATGACCGATTGGTAGAACAGGATTACGGAGGAAGATAAAGCATTGTGGAAGATACTTTTTGCTACTGGAATAAGAATAAGAAGAATAAAGATGACAAAAAGGATGGAAAGAGTAAAAGGGAATGGTAAGGGTGTGGGAGAGGGGTGGGGGGAGGGGAAGGGGGTTGAAAAAAGGTTAGATATATATATATATTGGAATGAAAGAACGGAAAAGCAACAGCCCCGTTTGCTCTGCTGCTGCTACTGTTGCTGCTGCTGCTGCTGTTGCTGATGCTGTGTGCTTGGGGGTGGATAGATAGGGGTATGAAAGAAGTATAGTGGGGGTTGGGATAGGAGAGGGTTCAGGGGTTCGTAGAAATGGAGAAACGTTCGGGATCCTTTGTGTGGCAGTGTGGCGCAGGCGGCCTCCTGTCCTCTTTGTTCCTGGCGGCACGCTTTTCCAAGAGAGGCAATCGATAAAACGCCTTGCTTTAATGCGAACCCCATATCCGTTCCTTCTTGCTTTTCGTCTTTCCAACCAACCAACCAACCAAACCAAACCAAACGACTCCCTCTTCACCACCCCCTATTCGCCTTCTTTATTTTCTTTCTTTCGAAGTAGCTTCCGCGTACTTGAAGGTTAGCAAGAACCCTCTTGGCCCATGCCCCATCACCACCCCCCCTTCTCCCCTCTTCTTAAGTTAGTGTTCAAGTTGGGTAGGGGTGGAGGAGAAGAGAAATGCACTTTTTGTTTTTTTTTTCTTTCCTTTTGTATCTCTTGTTTTGAAATATCGCAGGATTATCGTTGTGATTGATTTTTTTTTGTTTTATATCGAGTGTTAATTGATAGATTTCTTGTTGATTGATATAATTGATATGTGATATTAGTGCGATTTATCTTAGTTAATTGTATACGTTTGAATTTGATTAGAAATTGTATATATTTGTTTATAGGGTTACATTGATGTAATACAATATGTGAAATTTATTGAACTCATATTATGTGAACAGTATACCTTTTTGTATTTTTTTTCTTCTTCTTCTTCTTCTTCTTTTGTCTTTTTGTTAAATGATAAAAATTAAATTTACAATTCGTTTTGTAAAGGCATTAGGATAATTTAATTAACCCTCTTGAAAGTATAATGAATGTGTTAAATTTTCTTGGAAGTTTGATTAGGAAGCAAAAAAAAAAGGAAAAATAGGGTGGAAAAAGTACGATACCGAGTTGAAAAATAATTTGAAAAATTCATATGTTAATATATAATATAATTCTATATACATTATGTATGCATATAGTTTGTATAGGCATATAAATATACAATACATTTAATATATTGTATTTAATTATCATTTAATTAGATATGTATGTAATTAAATATTCACAAAGAATAATCAAAGAAACTCACGCACACACACACACACATATATTAAAATAAGAGAGAGAGAAAAAAGAAAAAAGGGGGAGGGGTAAGGTACGATACTGACAATGAGTCGAAAAAAATAATTTGTTGAAAAATTTATATGATATAATTATAGTTTACTTAAGGTTATATAAATATACATTTAATCATTTGTATTTAATTATCATTTATAATGGATGTATATGTAATTAAATATTATACGTATATATATTGTAAATAAAAGGGAAAAAAAAGGGAAGGGTGGTGGGTGGAGAAAGGTACGATACCTAGTGTAAAAATAATTCGAAAGAAAATCTACAGAATAAGAGTGTCGAAAGGGGTGGTGGTGGTGGAAAGGGGGGAGGGGGTGCAGGTGGATCGTAGTAGAGGGGAGGAGAACGGTCACAGGCGGGTTCACCCGGTTCTTTGTTCTTCGTCCGTTGCCGCCGCGAGGGTTGTGGGTGGTGGTAGGGATGATGGGAAGGTAGGGGAAGGAAAGGGGGTGGATTGAGGGGTTGGTGGTGTTCCAAGTAGGATCGATAAACGTTGTGCGCGACATCGTCTTTGGCTTCCTTCCTTTGTCCGCGAATAGGGTGGATTAACCCCCCAAGAATTACTACGACATTGGGCTAGATGGTTATAATCGAATTATCTTTTATTAGCATAATTTATCGTAACTCGTCTAGCTCTTAGAATTCTTCTGATAAACGTTTCTCTCAAATCTTTCATTCAACTTGAAAACGTTTCGTCAACGTAAAAAAAGATTTTCGTTAATTTAAAAAAATAATAAAATTAATTTAAGATTGATAAGAATAAATGGTTGTAGGGGGAGGAGGAGGGAGGGGGAGAATGGGAATGGGAGAGGAGTGAACAAATTTGTTCGACTATTCGTTTCTAATTAATGAAATTTATAAAACATTTACACAACACACAAAAATATTACGTTATTTTCTAAAGTCGCGTGACGAATCAAGAATTGTTGAATTAAAAAAGAAGAGGAGGAGGAAGAGGAGGAAGAGAAGGAGGAGGTGGAGGAGGAGGAAATAAGAAAGGATGACGTTTCATTCTTTTTCTTCTTTTTTATCACGAAAAAGAAGGAAACTCTTTTTAACACAAAACTCATGCGAAAATGAATATAACGACGACCTAGAAATTTTGGCAGGTGTCGAGCACGGAACTCATGGAACACGCGATCGACGAATAAATTGACGATGGTTTTTTACGAGAAAAATATTTAAAAACAAAAAATGTGTACGCGATATATAAGGATAATGGGTTTTATTCGAAATTTCGCAACGACGTTTCCCCTGGTTTGTCTTTTTCTCGTTCGTAAATGAGAAAAGATCGTAACTTACAATTAGATGAAAACAAACAAGAAAATAATTCGAATTAAATTAAAATTGCAATGTGCAATACGCGAAATAGAAATTAAATCTCTTAAAATTGAATTAGTCAAATATTTAATTATATATATTATTATTATTATTTTATATTAATTATATTGTATTATATATTATTTAAATATTTTCTTTTTCGTTTAATAAAATAATTAAAAGAATCGATTAAAAAACACAACAAGACGAATAATTTCACTACGAATCTGAATGTTGCCACATAAATTTAATTTCAACGTAATTCATAAAAAGTTAAATCTTCGAATGAACAAAATCAATAAAATAACGAGACGAAATAAAGACACGAAATAGAAAGAGAAAGAGAAAGATAAAGATAAAGATAAAATCAATCGTTTATCTTTTGAACGTTTATCTCTCGATTCACTCTTTAGACTCGTCCTGGTTCAACAAAAATCTTACACACCTAAACACGAGTGTCATATAATGTTTTATTATCGTTGGCTCGTATAGACAAACATACAGACAGACAGACAGACAGACTGACTGACTGACTGACTGACTGATTGACAGACAGCAATAACAAAAGTAAACCCTAAACGAGAAACTTGAAGATATATAGTAGATAAATACTTACACTTATCCCCCTTTTCATAGTGACTTCATCTAGTTGCGATGAAATTGATCCGCGCTCGTTTGTCATCGAAGTTATCCAGTTAAACTATCAATTATTCTCGACAAAAGATCGAAATCTCAACTTTTCCCTCTTATCCTCTAAGAATTAATTAATCTCGTAATCTCTTTATTAATGTTTTAAAAATACAATTTCAAAAATATCCTAAAGCCTATTTTTCTTTTCCTTGTTATTAGCATTGTATTCTATAACTTATAACATTTTTTTATATTACTATCGTGAAAATATAATTATTAATAATTGCAAATTGAAATTATCTTTAATTAAATTCACTTTATTAATTATCTTTAGAATTTAACATTCGTTGTTTACTTTATTATATTTATAACATAAAAATATGCGAACATAATTATTTATTTAACACGTTCAGGTTATTTGATATTTAGCGTATTAAATAAATATGACTACGTGTACCACCGGTGGTACATGTGGCCCGAAGATCAAATTAAACGTGTACCACCGGTGGTACACATGGCACGGAACGTGTTAACGAAATCAAAGAAAAAAAAGTGTCACGTTATTATTAATATCACACATTTGAATAATCGATAATTCTTATATCATATTATATCTCTCTAGCGAATTATTAATATTCTTTCATTTCAAACAAATAATACCTTTTTCTTCTTCAACCTTTCCCTAACCTCGCCCTTTCAACTCCGACTCTATCTATTTCTCTCCTACGACAAATTTATTATCCCTTTTATATAATTAAAGACTTATCAGCTTTCACCAGTTACCTCTCTCGTTCATTTTCCGAACAAAATGAAGAATCGATCGGACCCTACGTTAAAAGGGATGAACGTTTCTCCGCTTCCTCGTCCAACAACCCTTCCTCCCTCTTCCTCCCCCTTTGATACCTTTCTCTTACACGACACGTTAACTTCATCGACGGTTAACGGTATCCTCTACTGTCTAATAGAAACCAAAAGAAGAAAAACAAGAAGAAGAAGAAGAAGAATAAAATGGATGAGAACAAGATGAGAAATGGAAACGTTGAAGCATAGTTAAGAATAAAGAGAAAGAGAAAGAGAGAGAGAGAAAGAGAGACAAAGAGATGCGATTGAAACAAAACGTGGACGACCGGTCGCGACAGAAGAAACTGTGTTATTCTCCCCACCCCACCCCCACCTCCCTACCCCCCTTCTACCACCCCAACCTATCCCTTCTCCTCTCACTCACTCAACTCTTCTTTACTCTGTTCTCTTCATCCACCTACTTGTTCACTCTTCTTCTTATTCTTCTTATTCTTCTTCTTCTTCTTTTGCCATCTCCTTCAACTCTACCAACCAACCCCTTCCCACACCTCCACTTCCACCTCTATCTCTACCTCCACCTCCGCAAATCCCGAAGTACTCGTTGAATATTCATGAGACGTGGCTGTCATCGTGGCGATCGTTCTCCTCTTCGCAGCCGTGTCGTCGACTTTTGAAGACCGTTCGTTCGTTTATTCGTTTATTCGTTTATACGTTCGTTCGTTCGTTCAGTCAAATTCGCGATGGTCGAACGAAAATATATTTTTTGGGAGTTTTAGTCGAGTATTTGGTATTAGTACGGTTTTTAACTAAAGTAATATAGATGTAATATATTTATTTAAAGTATAATATAAAAGATATTATTAATATAAAATTAATATTATTATAAGATATATATATAAGATATTATTAATATAAAAGATAATAATATTTTTGTATATTTTTATTTTATTTTATTCGTTCATTCGGTCAAATTCGCAATAGTCGCAAGCAAATATATTTTTTACAGTTTGAGTTGAATATTTGGTATTAGTACGGTCTTCTACTATAAAGTAATGTATGTGTAATATATTTATTTAAAGTACAATATAAAATATATTATTAATATAATATAATATTTTTGTATATTTTTATTTTATTTTATTCGTTCATTCGGTCAAATTCGCAATAGTCGCAAGCAAATATATTTTTTACAGTTTCAGTTGAGTATTTGGTATTAGTACGGTCTTCTACTATAAAGTAATGTATGTGTAATATATTTATTTAAAGTACAATATAAAATATATTATTAATATAATATAATATTTTTGTATATTTTTATTTTATTTTATTCGTTCATTCGGTCAAATTCGCAATAGTCGCAAGCAAATATATTTTTTACAGTTTGAGTTGAGTATTTGGTATTAGTACGGTCTTCTACTATAAAGTAATGTATGTATAATATATTTATATAAAGTATAATATAAAGAGAATATTATTAATATAATATAATATTTTTATTTTATTTTATTCGTTCGTTCGGTCAAATTCGCGATGGTCGAACGAAAATATATTTTTTACAGTTTGAGTTGAGTATTTGGTATTAATACGGTCTTCTACTATAAAGTAATGTATGTATAATATATTTATATAAAGTATAATATAAAGAGAATATTATTAATATAATATAATATTTTTATTTTACTTTATTCGTTCGTTTGATCAAATTCGCAGTAGTCGAAAGCAAATATATTTTTTACAGTTTGAGTTGAGTATTTGGTATTGGTACGGTCTTCTACTAAAGTAATAAATATATTATATATTTATATAAAATGTATTATAAAGGATATAAATAATATAATATAATATCTTTATTTTTATTTTTATTTTATTTTATTTTATTTTAGAAAATAAACCTAAGGAATAAACCTAGGGAAAAATAAGGAACCTAGGGAATAAACACATCAATAAAGAATATATAAAAGAGGTCAAGTAAAAATAAAGATAATTACAGATAAATTAGACAATGTTTTATAGACGATATAGAACTGATTAAATAAATTTATATGCAGATGAAAATAATTAACATTTAGACATATTTATTTATATAAAAATAATAATAAGTAAATAATCTGTACTTTATATACTCATACTGTTCGTATTGCAAGCCTCGTATTGCAACAGGTCATTCTATTTCTTATAATGTTTTCACATCCTTAGACTCAAAACTTTGCAAATCCTTTCCTATACGTTAAAAAATACTTTTATGTGTGTGGGAAGGGGGAGGGAAATATTTGGATTCTTTTTTGACTTTGTTCAACAATTCTTGGTAATCGTTTTAAAGGCAAACGGTGTTCTCTCATGGCATGCACAAATTTTGTACCTACGATTGTTAGACGTTGCGGTTTAGTCTGAGCCGAACCCTTTTGCGTTTACGAGGCTTCGTGAAACCCTTCAACGATATTTTCAAGTAGGCTTGTTATTCGTCTCTCTTTAGAATTTTTTGGACGGTTCGTACCTTACAATTAGTATTGGATGAATTCTTACAGCAAGTATCTCTCATGCTTCCCCCTAAACAAAAAAGAAAAAAAAAAGAAAAAAAAAGGAAAAAAAAAGCTTTGCTAAAAATCTTAGCAATCCGGTTTATTCGTAGACGTTTTACCATTTTACGATGAATTATTTTTTCGTTTAGTATTATTTAATTTGATAAACACATACAAATTAGTATTTATTAATATTATATTTAATTATATTATACGTATAATTATTTATATATAGTATTTATTATTAATTAGTATTTATTTAAATCATATTTAATAATTGTGCATATTTAATTATTTGTTATATATTTAGTATTATAAAATTTGATAATTAATTAATAACAATTGTTATTGAAATAATTTATTATTCGATTATCGTCGACGATTATTCATTTTATCGTATTATTAAATTTGTCTTTTTATTTAATTATTTACCAGTATCGTATTTATAATGATTATTTTAATATGCAAAATTTATTATCCTCGTTTATAAATATATTTGATTGAACGTTTAAGTATGAAATTTATCTCATCGTGATTCATAGATTAATCCCGACTCCGATGTGCAATTTGTTTAATTCGTATTTGAACTATGATTAAAAACCATCATCAATTGATTACTTTCTTTTATCTTCATTATCTGAGAACATTGGTGAAGACAATTTTAGATTTATCTAATCTATCGAATATCTCTTCACATTTTTCTTTTTTACGTCTTTCCCATTCCGATAATATTTTTCTTTTTTATAATTTACGATTAACTTTCATAATCGTACGATCTTCGTAATTTTTCTTTCTTCTTTTTTTCTTTTTTTATCAATTAATAAAATTAACTTCGTAATTTTTCTTTCTTTTTTTTTTTTATCAATTAATAAAATTAACTTCGTAATTTTTCTTTCTTTCTTTTTTATCAATTAATAAAATTAACATTGATTTTTATTCATCATCATCATTTTTATGTATATATAAATCCTTTTATTAAATTTACCGTACAAAAATTTGATTTCCCATTAATATTTAAAAAATATATAACCGTAAAAATGGGGAGGGAAATAACTTTGAGAAATATTTTAAATGTAATCGAATGATTCAATGTTATATATTATTAACAAATGATAACATATATCATAAAAATATATATATATCATTTTTGTTAAAAATCATTTTCAGTAATAAAAAATATATATAAATCATTCTTGTTAAAAATCATTTTCAGTAATAAAAAATATATATAAATCGTTCTTGTTAAAAATCATTTTCAGTAATGAAAAATATATATCATAAAAATATATATACTACCTCTCTCTCTTTGTCAGATCCCAAACCAAGTGCAGTTAAATATTAAGACACATAGTCAAAGTTTCCTAGTAATCAAGAGAAAAAAAGGGGGGTCACTGGGTCACCCTTTCGGAACTAGTTCCCTTACGACCTTCGCAAAGCAAAGCAAAGCAAAGGCAACATAACATCTGGCCGAAAAAGAGAGTAACAGAAATCAAATAAAAAAAGACGAACTTCATCTTGGTCCCCCCCTGTTCTTCTTTCAAGAGGGAATCAAGATATGAGATCTAAACGTTATATTTCATGGGTTAGAAAAGGACAGACAGAGAGAGAGAGAGAGAGAGATTATTTGGGAATCCAAAAGTAACACAATGCAGGTAACGGGCTATTCGATCGGTCCCCTTTAAGGTACAACGGGTGGTGGTAATAGGGACGAAGAGAGAGAATCATCCTCTCTCTCACTTACATTCGAACTCACACACTCACACTCCCTCATTTTATCCCTCATGAGTCCGGCGTAAAATTACAATCCTTTCGCCTTCTAAGGGGCGTTGCTGACCGCTCGCTCAGTGAACACAATATATGTCGGGATTTATATAACTCACCCTGTATTAGCGCTACAGACCTACATGTGGTGGAAGCTGCGGGAGAGAAAATCGTGCCTATGTTAAATCCTTCTCTCTCTCTCTTTCTATATCTCTCTCTTTCTCTGTTACTCTCATTGCAGGTCTCCATTGTGAATACCCGTATGCGTGTCCTCGTGTGCGGCCTTGCTTCGAGTTATGCGCGTGCGCGTTTCTAAGAGAGATAGGGAAAAGGGGTGGTGGTTGTATTGGTGATAGTGGTGGTGATGGTGGTGGTGTTAGTGTTGGTGAAGGTTCAACAGCAGAGTTAAAGTTAGATATTAAAATGAAAACGATACAAAAATGTTTGAACTGTTCCAAAATAGGACTCCACTGATACTAACTCTCTCTCTCTCTCTCTCTCTCTCTTTCTCTCTATCTTTATGTTAGATTCAATAAGAAGAAAATCTTTTTAAAATCGGGTAACAACTGGAAGAGAGTTCAGTGTGGTGGTCTTGTTGCTAAGCGAGAAAATCGTCCGAACGATTTGAAACATTTTCTTCTTGTTCCTGTTCTTGTTCTCTTTTTCTTCTTCTTCTTTACTCGAATCTTTATACTCCGATCTTTAGAAAAGATCAGGACGAGTAACATTCCTAGAATCGTCTAAGCTAGGAATCTTTTTCTCTTTTGTTCTAAACGTTAAAGTGGATGATGTGAAAGAGAGAGAGAGAGAGAGAGAGAGACAGATAGAGAAAATCTGACGATTAAAGGAAAAGGTATATAGACGAAAACGGTTGATAGAAGAAGATTTTTCTTTCTCTCGTTTTTTTTTCCGCTCGATAAGCCGGAATAGTTTGAAGTTGGTGGTAGTCGTTGGTGCACCGAAACGAAAACCACCACCACCAGCACCACCACCATCAAAATAAACGAGGAGGACAGGAAGAGAGGATTTCGGATTCGAATCGTGTTCGAGAGAAAGAGAGAAAGAATATACGAATTTCGATCGATCGATTCGTGGACCAATCTACTACTACACCTAAACGAAAAAGAGACATAGAAGGAAGTAAAAAGGGAATAGGAAAGAGAAGATGAGAATTGTTCGGGTTATCGTTAGTGACACGCGATATCCAGGAAAGAATCGTTTTCCTGGATAAGGAAAAACGTGCCAGTAGTTTAAAATGAAATGATCGTGATTGGTTCGACGAATTTTTTCTTACGATTTGATATACATATAGTTGATAACGATATTATTGTGTGTGTGTGTGTGGGTGTGTGTCTGTATCTGTGTTTCTGTCCTACGTGTGTGTATGTGTGTTTGAAGTTTGTATGTAGTATGCAAGGCGCGATTGAAAGTTCAAACGTCGATAGTAATCGGCATTCTATGCGATAAAATGAGAGACGAGCAAATTGCAACAGGTTACTCTAAGTTCGGTCTCGTTTTCATCGAGATAAGTATAATAAGAGAAAATCGTCTCTAACCCGTATTATACTTGCCCAACGTATATTTTAATTTATCTTATATGTATAAACATTTGTACACGTGTTATGATTATTAATTATAATAATTATACTTGGTAATGTTAAAACGGGAACATTCAATTCAACTATAATACATTTTATTTGATAATTTATATATATTACACACATTGTATATATATTTCTATATTTAATATATTTAAATACACCTCTTTTGTATGAAATTGTGAATTATTTTTTTTTCTTTCCAAAAAATTCTCATTAATACGATTCCTTTTTCTTTTTTTTTTTGTCAAACTTTCCGAACTTTCGTGTTCAACATTTTCTTTCGAATGAAAACGAAATTGTGATCATTTAGTTGAGAGTTGAAAAAGCATATTTTTTTTACGTTACTTTTTGTCCACAAATTTATACTTCCAGTTCAAATTTGCGAATATAGAATTAAAAACGGATGAGGGAGTGGGGAGGGGAAAGAGAAGGAAGAGGAAGGCATTTACGAGAGCTAGAAACATTAATAAATTTGTAAAATTTACGAGTACTTTTATGCACTCGCCGGCATATGACTGGCAATATGCCGACGAATTTAAGCCAATGAATCAAGGAAGAAAGATTTCGTATTCGAAAAGCGATTCTTTTGCTGGAACGTAAAACGAAAAGAAAGTAGATGATGAGGAAAAAGAAAATGAAAAAGAAAAGTGTTCTCTATATGTCTTTCTAGAAATCTGCGAGACGACGAGATAATACGTGGAATAATAGAAGAATCGAATGGAAAGGAAAAAAAGGGTTGGAGAAAAATGAGTGTAGGTATATATGTGAGAGAGAAAGAATAATTATCGATGATCAATTTAGAAGGCAAGATACATTAGAATAAAATGATCACGAGATAATATAGTTGCAACGAAACGTGAGTATTTGATTGTGTCCAATAGCAATGACCGGTTGTTTCTATTATCCGACAATTGATTCATTCGTTGGATTAGTTCATTATTAGTTTATTAATTAGACATAGTTCGGTTTCTCATATAGTAAAGTATATATAATATAATACTTATACTATAAATAGGAGAGGATGGGTTGTTAATTATTATTATATTTATTATTTTATATTATTATTAATTGTTATAGACAAAGTTCGGTTTCTCGTAGTAAAGTACATATATAGGGGTGAGTTGTTTCTGTAGAGAAACATGAAGAGACTAGGCAAGTCTCTAATCTCTAGGCAAGACTATGCTATGCTATGCTATGCTATGCTATGTTATGCTATGCTAGGATAGGATAGGATAGGAATAGGAATAGGAATAGGATAGATGAGGAAGGAACGAGAAACGTTCGCGAGAGATATCACCGAGTAGGGTGGTAAAATGTAAAAGGGTGGGGGGGTGGAGTTAGGTAGTAGTATATAGCGGTGGCCCGAGCTCAAGTAGGTAGTGGTGGGAGTGGGGATAGGGATGGGGATAGGAGTGGGGGGCAATCAGCCAGCTGACTCGGGAAAGTTCGTGGACGACCGTGATCGAAGCGGAGCGGAGGGCAACAGCACCGGCGCACGACCGATGCAGTCGGCTGCCACCGGGGAGCCAGCTGACTGGCCGGCCCTCGTATACTTTCGACTATATTCGGGCATCTTCGGATCTTTGTCTGGCCGCTGTGCACGAGGGTACCGGCGAGCAGCGAGCCGCTGTCAGTTGGCGCTGTGACACCGTAGGGAGGAGACGGTGTTGTTCCGTCCGAGTACGATCAGCACCAAGAAAGAAAGAAAGAGAAAGAGAAAGAGAAAGAGAGAGAGAGAAAGTGATAATAGTTATAACTAAATAATTTTACGGTTTATTATATTAAAAAGACTCTAAGGAGATTTAACGACACGATCTCCGTATACAGAATAAGAAAAAACAAATACAAGAGAAGGAAGAAAAATAAGAGTTAACCAAAAGTGGACGGATCCGGCTGATCTCTCCCTCCCCTGCCCCCCGCCCCATAGACTTGAGAGAAAGAAAGAGATAAAAAGAAAATCTAGAAAAAAAGGGCCGCCGTAAAACGTCTATCTTGTTCTTCTTCTCGTTAAGTCAAGATATATATATATATATATACAACTGAAAGACACATAGGAACTCGATTACAATTTTTGGTCTTTCAATCCTTAGAATTAATATTACGAATAAAGAAGAAGAAGAGAGAAAAGGTATATGAAAGGAGATAGAAGAAGAAAAAAAGGGGGCTAACGTTGTTATATTAAAGAAGGCAATTTTTGGTGTGTTATCTATCTCCGTTGGCCGCGTTGGTGGTGGTGGTGATAGTCGTCGTGGTGTGCAGTGTCGTCGCTGCGATACACGTAAGGAACATCGAGAATAAAGAAAAATTACGAGAGAGAAAGAGAGAAAGAGAGAGAGAGAGAAAGAGAAAGAGGATCATCTCATCCATCGTTCGTTATCCTCGTCCTATTCGTCATCGTAATCGTCATCGTCATCGTTTACAAGAGAGAAACTTAAGAGAAACTAAATAATTCGTCGTTGTATTTAAACGAATTCTCGTAATAACGATCTCTAACAGTAAAATACACATACAAATATATATATAATAAAATTTTTTTAACGGGGGAGGTATATGTTATGTGTCATCGTCGTCATCGTCTTCTACTTCGTCGTATGATGATGATGATGATGATGATGATGATAATGTGGTGTGTGCCAGTGCAGACGACTCGACGACGTTGAAAGAATATCGTAGAAGAGAAAAAAGAAGGAAGAGGAGAAAAAAAAGGAAAAGAAGATAAAACCTTAAAGAGAAGAAGAAGAAGGATCCATCTCTCTCTTTCGCAGCATCGGGGGAAAAAAAAAACTGACAAATATATAAGAAGTAGCAGAAGGGGAGAGGAAGAAAAAATAAGAAAATAAGAATAATATTTTCAACGGGAGCGTACTGGTTTTATTCTGTTTTCTTTTTTTTTTTCCTTTTTTTTATCGGAGGAAAACAACTAAGCAACATTCTACTACGAGCGACTGTCATCGAATTTGGGGTAAGATATTTTTGAAAAATATTTTATTATTCATAATTGTTGTGCGTTAATAAGAATTATTTTGTATTGATTCATTTTTCGAAATCACTGTTTCGCGTTTCACGTTACAGTTTGATTAATCATGGTGCGTTAAATACCCGTGATGTATCGTATTCTCTTTCGAAAAAGAAAGAAAAAAACTGACTAACTAACTAACTAACTAACTAACGGGAAACGTCAACGTTTTCTACCTGTTTTTATATATATTTTTTTTTCTTTTTTTAATCCTCTCGTATTCTAAATCTTCTTTTAATTATCTTATTTTAAAAAAACCAAAAAAGAAGATAGGTAGAGAAAGTCAGTCGTTCAGTAAGCGTAAACTTGTATGTATGTTGATTAACGTGGCTTTTTTTCTTTATATATATACATATTTTATTTTTGGATCTTTTTTTTCTTTTCTTATTTTTATTTTTAGACAGACCGGTTGATTCCTAGATTATAATTTTAGGTTTTAAGGCATCGTTCAAGTTCGTTCATCCGTTCCTTAGTTTTATTCGTCACTCATCTAGTTCTCGAATTAATGAAAAAGAAAAAAAAATGAATAAAATATATAAGTAGAGGAGTCTTCTTTGCGTATCCCGTTTTCTTGCTTTCTCTCGTAAAATATGAATAAAAAAAAAAAAAAAAAAAAAAAAAAAAAAAAAAAAAAAAGAGGAAATAAAAATCAGGAAGATTGCTTCACAAAAATTGTTAAGTCTTCTTATCGGTCCCCCACTTCATTTCTTTTTTTTCTCCTCCTCCTCCTCCACCTCCTTCTCTTTTTCATTCCCCAAACGATAAAGCTACTTATATATAACAATTAAAAAAAAAAAGTGAAAAATTCTCGAAACGAGATACGATAATACAAAAGAGATAACGTCATCGGTGCATTGCCAACGTTCTCCTCGTCCATTTGATGATGCATCTTCGTAATACAATCATTTTATTCTCATTGCGTGATTTAACGAATTAGAGGAAAAGATTTGTTAGGTTTTTTTCTTTTTCTTTTTCTTTTTTTTTTCTTTTTTTTTTGGTAAATATTTGATCATAAGGAAACGTACGAGAATATTTTGTTTAAATAAACGAAATTTTCTTTGGAACTTGGTATTTAAATTTTGACATCGGTTTGCACATATATCCAGAAATTCGTTTTAATATCTGATAAGATAATAATATATATATATGCGAATAAATATGTGTTTTATCTTTCGAATGAAAGAGAGAGAGAGAGAGAGAGAGAGAGAGAGAGATCACGTAGAAACCATTTTTTGTTGATAATATGCAAAATTGAACAATTTTTTTTTTCGTAATCTTAAGAAGACAAAAAATTGATGCATAAGTCATCAGAAAAGTAAACGTCTAACTCGAATATATGAATTTATATACATATATATATATATATATGTATATGTATAAGAAAAGAAATGAAAAAAAAAGGATAAGAAAAAGGAATCATCGTTTTATGTAATTATCTACTTTAAAATTATCCTAATTATCGATAGAAAAAAAACTTTTAGCTCGAACGATATCAGTGATACAAGTTAATGCAAATTTGTTTGCGATATTCTCAATTGACTGGAAAGTTTTTATGAATTTATTAATGATCTACACGTTAGATATTTAATCTTATTATTAAAATAAGATCTTAAAAAATACAATTTATTTTGATTTTAATTTGAAACAGTTGATTTATTGCTTGATTTACGAGACATTACAAAAAAAAAAAAAAAAATAAAAATATGTTATTACAGATCTGCTCGAGAAAAATAATTGCGATAAAAAATACGGGAATAATAAAAAATTATTATTTATTTGTTTTTTTTATTTTATATATATATAACATTGAATAATATTTATATATTAAATATTTCCTGTTATTAAAATATATATTATCGAATTGCATATGAATGAGTAAATAATGAAAATGTTTAGTGACTTTTTTTTTAAATGAAATTTTTAAATAATATATTTGAAAATATAGGAATTATTTTTCTATTCATTTTCTATCATTAAATAATAAAAGAAATATAAAGTAATTTAAAGCGTTGCATTGAAATGACACGCTATATTCGTAAATTCTATACGAACTCTTTATTTTCTGCTGTTTAGGCGTGTAATTTGAGAAATGGTGAAGGGGCAAAATTTAAAAAAGAAAAATAAAAAAGAAGAAGGAAAAAACATAGAACAGAAAAGAAAGAAGGAAAGACAAAATGTTCCGATCGATTTTTTCTCTCCTCGTAGATAAAGAATGTATCGATTATAAGTTCGATAACGGTAAAATCGCGTGATCGAACGAGCAGGTCTATCTTCATCGGTGAGATAAAACGTTCGTTCAATGTTGCCGGCCGGTACCTGCTGCACACATCACGAAGAACCACATTGCACGTGCGCAAAACACAACAAAAAAAAGATAATGAAAGAGAGAGAGAGAAAGAAAGAAAGAGAGAGGTGATATTCGTTAGAGAAAAGTGTTCGATAGAAGAAGAATAGGATGTGTGCGTATGTGTGTATGCGTATCTGGTATAATATCGAGAAAGGTTCGAGTAATTCCGAGTGAAAGCGAAAAGAAATGCAGTTTTTCCAAATCCATCATAATATAATTATTATTATTATACTTCTACATATATATTGAAAATATTATTTAGAAATCATTTAAAAATGCACTATACATTTTTATTTATATAATATATATATATATATATATATATATATATATATTAATTATTAATATATATAATATTAATTATTAATATATATGATATTAATATTAATATTTTTTTTATTAATATATATATTATATATATTAATTACGAAATATTAAAATTTTTAATATTATTTAATAATGTGTGAGTACGTGAATATAGGAAGAAGAAAACATTTTTTATATTTTGTATTTTTGTTTTCTTTTAATTAACATCGTTACTCAATTTGGCGTAGTATTATTTTTAATTCAAGTTGGTGATATATTCGGAGATGTTAAGAATATATTGATTGTTCGTAATTTATATGCAAGTTTATGGAAAAATGATTTCACGAATTTTCTGAATTAATATATCGTTCGATAATAAATTAAATGATTTGAGTTAGAGAGGAACATAGATTAATAGAAATTGATAATATGTTGATTACTATTGGCACGTACGATCATTAGAAAATAATAGAAAGTTAAATGTCGAGCAGGTATATAATAGATCGAATTAGTTTTCACCGTTTAACTTGGAAGAAAATATATTCTTTAATAGTTATTTCCATTGAAAGTTATTTTCATTCATTTGATCAAACATTATGCCTAATAATTTATCAATATAAATAATATTTTCTACAGAAAAATATATAATCATATAAATAATAATAATAATAATTTATTATCATTTTAAATGCTCGGATATATAAAATTGCATAATCGAGGGATACATCATAGTCACGTATTTAAATGTACAAAAAATATTAACAAATTATTGCATACATTTTTTATTATTTATTTTTATTTTATTAATAATTGTTTATTAATTTTTTATTATTATAATTTTATTATTTTATAACAAGTTCAATCCCATTCGCGTTTATTTAATATAATTATCAAAATATAATATTTATTATTATATTTTTAATATAAATAAATTATTTTATTTTATTATATTAAATATAATAATTATATTTATAAAATATAATTATTAAAAAGGGAGAGGGGAAAAAACAAAATTAAAATAAAATAAATAATTCTACATAGAGAAAAAAATCCATCCATTTCAAAAATAATACTTATCTCTATCGTTAAACCAAAAAAAAAACCCACATAAATTTGAACAGCACCATTATTACATTTGTTAAAAGACAAAATTAGAAGTGTGGAAGAAGAGGAAGAAGAAGAAGAAGAAAAAAAAGGCACAAAAATTGTATGGAAAGACTTTTAAGAGGATAGGAGGGAAGAGAGAGAGAGAGAGAGAGAGAGAGAAAAGAGAGACACCTTCGCTAGCACAGGCACCAGGATCGTTTATGATGACGAAGGATGCTCGGGCGGGCGAGTTTGCATTTCCGGTTTTGCGGGCAAGGCCATCCTCCGTGAAAATCTAAAGTTGTACTGGTAGAAGTTCTACATGCACACACACACACACACATACACACACATGATACGCTGTTCCCTGCCAGATCTTTCTCTCTCTTTCTCTGTCTCTCTTTTTATTTCTTATTCTCATTTTCTCTCTCTCTTTCTCTCTCTCTCTCTTTTTCTCTCTTTTTCTCTCTTACATTAGTGTGCACACCGGCAGCTTAGCTGTTTTGCATTTTATTACGGGTACGGCCGTGGCATCGCTTTAGCCTCCGCTTTTGCCTCTTCCATCCCTCTTTTTCTCGCCCTCCCTCCCTCCCACCCCTCCCCCTTCCCCCTCTCCTATTCTTTTCATTTTTGTTTTTTTGTTTTTTCTTTTTTTTCTTTTTTTTTTTTTTTATTATTTTTATCTCTATCTATCTATCTCTCTCTTTCTCGTATCTTCTTCTTAGCCACTAAAGGAAGCCAACAGTGATGTTGCTGTTGCTGGTTGCTGGTGCTGATGCTGTTCGTTCATCTCAACTCACTTTTTCTCTTTCTCTCTCTCTCATGTTTTTGCATACGAATCGTATCATGAGTTGCATGTGCTGCACTCGGATATATATATATATATAGATGTTCGTAGTCGAATTTCGATTCACCGCACCTGCATCTATTTCCCCCCAACATTTATTTTCCTTTCCTTTCGATTTTTGTTTTCTGTTTTGTTTTTTTTTTGTTTTATTTCTTTCTTTCTAGGTAACGTTTATATGCACTTATCGTTTAAATGTGACAAAGTTTCTTTTTTATTTATTCTTTGTAATATTTTAATTATTTTCATTATTTTGATTTATTTTATTTATTTTTTTATAACACTAAACTCATATATTTATTACATATTATATATAATATTTTAATTATTTTCATTATTTTGATTTATTTTATTTATCTTTTTATAACACTAAACACTCATTATATATTTATTACATATTTATTTTATTTTATTATTTTTTACTTTATTTATTTTGTTGTAACACTTAACTCATATATTTATTACATATTATATATAATATTTTAATTATTTTCATTATTTTGATTTATTTTATTTATTTTGTTATATAACACTAAACACTCATTATATATTTATTACATATTTATTTTATTTTATTATTTTTAATTTTATTTATTTTATTATAACACTGAACTCATATATTTATTACATATTATATATAATATTTTAATTATTTTCATTATTTTGATTTATTTTATTTATTTTGTTATAACACTAAACACTCATTTATATTTATTATATATTATATATAAAATATATAAACTATTTCTTATATATCTATATTATATTTTATACCTATTTCTATGATAGTAAATTAAATAACTCGTCTTTGAAAAATCATATATTTTATCATATATGGTATAGACAAAAATATAAAATATTAATGCAATAATAATTCTTGACTCATCAAATACAGCATTGTAATTTATAAACAAAATTTTGGTCAAAAATTTTACAACTGGTTATTCGATCGATCATATTACGTTTAGTGTTGAGTAAAAACGAATAGAATTATTTTCCAAGACCCATATTGCATCTCTTCTTTTTTTATCTTCTTCTTCTTCTTCTTTTTCTTTTTTTGATGTGTGCTTTATTTTCTGTACTTATGTTTTTCTTCTATTTTTTTTTTTTTTTTTTTTTTCTATTTTAAGAGGATCTCGTCAACCCGCATGTTTTTCAGTTTTAATCCTTTAGCGTAGAAATGCGGGACCTACTTATTGTCTCTAAGACAATATTATTTTTTATGTTCGTAATCGTGCGTCGAGTGATTTATTTTTTTATTTTTGTTTGTTCTTAGTCGAACAACGAAGGTTCGATATCAATGTAGTAAAAAAATAAATTCGTGACGTGATTCTATAGAAATTATATCATAATATAATGATAATCATAATAATGAAAAATTAACATTATCTATATAAAAAAGATTTTTAAAAGAACAATAAATATATATAATTAAAATATAAAACATTAATAAAATATTATTAAATATTATATATTATATTAAAAATAATATTAAACCTTTGAGTGTTGAATACTATAAGCTGAAGTGTTTATTAAGTACGAAATACTTTATTACTAGTGTGATTTTGTTTCGTTGATTGATTTTATTCTCTAACTCACATATTAATAATAAATTATATATTTTAATAATTAAAGAGTTTTTCTTTCTTAAATAATTTTAATAATCAATCAACACAAGACAACAATCATACAGTATTTACATTTATATTGACAAACAGGTATATGCGTTCATACCACTCAAATGATTAAAAGTAAGAAAATTATAAAATATTTAAAAATAAGAAAATTAAAGAAAATTATAAAATATTTAAAAATAAGAAAATTAAAGAAAATTATAAAATATTTAAAAATAAGAAAATCATAAAATATTTAAAAATAAGAAAATTAAAGAAAATTATAAAATATTTAAAAATAAGAAAATTAAAGAAAATTATAAAATATTTAAAAATAAGAAAATTAAAGAAAATTATAAAATATTTAAAAATAAGAAAATTATAAAATATTTAAAAATAAAAAAATTATAAAATATTTAAAAATAAGAAAATTATAAAACATTTAAAAATAAGAAAATTATAAAATATTTAAAATTAAGAAAATTATAAAATACTTAAAAATAAGAAAATTATAAAATATTTAAAAATAAGGAAATTATAAAATATTTAAAATTAAGAAAATTATAAAATATTTAAAAATAAGAAAAATAAAATAATTTCAAACGTATATAGGTATAAACCACGCCTTCGAATAATAGTAGTAGTAGTAATAGTAATAGTAGTAGTAGTACCAAGGGAAATAATCAAAGAACAGAAACGTGCCTTGTATTCGAGTTCATAGATTACTCTCTAAAGCATCTTTCATGAGGTCAAATCAATTACGTTGGACATCGAAGAAACTTCTTCTTCTTCTTCTTCTTTTTCTTCCTCTTCTTCTTCTTCTTATTCTCGTCGTAAAGAATCTTTCTCTATTTCTTTTCTACTTCTTCCTCTTCTTCTCCAATTTTTTTTCTTTTTCTTATTCTTAGGTTTGTTCTTTCATCCGGAACACGAAGAAAATCGGCAAAACGTTATACGCGATTTGGGAAAACTTTTAAACTTCGAACTTGATCGTATATAATACTTTGATTCTTTCTTTTTCGCTGTTACTCTCTTTCTCTCTCTTATGGGGATTCTTATGGGATGGAGGGGGGGAGTGGCAAGAAAAGAAGAATTTCGTTCTCTTTCTCTTTCTTTCTATTTCTATCCCTTTTTTTCTTTTCCTTTTTTTTTTATCTTTCTTTCACACTTCTTTATTTCCTTTCGTTATTGCTTTCGAAGAAAAAAGGGGGATAGGGAAAAAAGGGGAAGAAGGTTTTAGAAATAAGTTCCGATGTTCACTCTAAAAGGTGCGAACATTCTAAATTTATCGTCTTTGTGGTCCGGTCATAAGATCTTTTTATGAGCCGCAGGGTGAACTGTGGGGTGTTATGGGGAGGGGGGGAGGTTTGGTTGCGAACACCATCTATTGCCAACTTTGAAATATCTTTCCCATTCTTTATTTCTTTTTATTCTTTACAATGATCAATGATATATATCAATGAACGAATAATAAAAAGTGAAAGAAAATATATTTTTAATATTATAATTTAAATATAATATAAAAAAAAAATAGAAAGAAGAGAAAAAAAATGATATGACACAACGTTTGATACTGGTACAAAGTTTTCTTCGTTGTATGTGAGAAGTTTAAAAAAAAAAAAGGAAAGAAAAGAAAAAAAAAAAAAAGGAAAGAAAAGAAAAAAAAATGTAGTCCTGTATCCATAAATGTAAATATAATATAAAAAAAATAGAAAGAAGAAAAAAAATGATATGACACAACGTTTGATACTGGTACAATGTTTTCTTCGTTGTATGTGAGAAGTTTAAAAAAAAAAAGGAAAGAAAAGAAAAAAAAAATGTAGTCCTGTATCCTTAAATGTAAATATAATATAAAAAAATAGAAAGAATAGAAAAAAAATGATATGACACAACGTTTGATACTGGTACAAAGTTTTCTTCGTTGTATGTGAGAAGTTTAAAAAAAAAAAAGGGAAAAAAAGAAAAAAAAATGTAGTCCTGTATCCGTTAATGTAAATATAATATAAAAAAAAATAGAAAGAATAGAAAAAAAATGATATGATACAACGTTTGATACTGGTACAAAGTTTTCTTCGTTGTATGTGAGAAGTTTAAAAAAAAAAAGGAAAGAAAAGAAAAAAAAATGTAGTCCTGTAT
Organism: Polistes metricus; assembly: GCA_010416925.1. Taxonomy (NCBI): domain Eukaryota; kingdom Metazoa; phylum Arthropoda; class Insecta; order Hymenoptera; family Vespidae; genus Polistes; species Polistes metricus. The sequence continues at coordinate 1,583,554 of QUOH01000015.1, read as the reverse complement.
CCGTTAATGTAAATATAATATAAAAAAAAATAGAAAGAATAGAAAAAAAAATGATATGACACAACGTTTGATACTGGTACAATGTTTTCTTAGTTGTATGTGAGAAGTTTAAAAAAAAAAAAAGGAAAGAAAAGAAAAAAAAATGTAGTCCGTTATCAGGGCATTGCGCCTGGTTTTTTTCTTTTTTTTTTCATTTTTTTTTCTTTTTTTCTCTTTCTCTCGCTTTTTCTTGCACGCCTTATCGACGGGGGATGTTCTTATCATCATCGAGCGAAAGCTTTTCCAGATAACAACGTTAACTTGGTTGGCTGGCTGGCTGGTTGACTGGCTGGCTGGCTACTATGCACAAATCCTAAAAATGACCGAACGTTTTATGTTATTTAGGTACTCGTTGAAAAATATATTATATGTAAATATTAACTTACTTATTTTTATTTTTATTTTTATTTTTATTTTTATTTTTATTTTTATTTTTATTATGTACGATTTATGAAATGTAAGGTGATATCGCTTAAAATTCCGATTCCCCTTTTTCTTCCCTTTTTTTTTATTGTACCGATCTTTATTTATTACGATTTATTGTTTTTCATTTTTTTTACTTTATTGTATCGATATTTATTTATTACGATTTATTGTTTTTTATTTTTTTTACTTTATTGTACCGATATTTATTTATTACGATTTATTAAATTTTATAATTCAAATCGTATAGATATATTTTAATCGTGTTTAAAATTAAATGAAATTATTGTTAAAATAATGTTAGGAAAAATATAAATACATATACATATATATGTATATCTTTACATAAATATACATACATTATTATTATCATTTACATAATATATATATATATATATATATTATTTTATTTTTGTATATGTTTTTAATTATAATTTTTTGTTTATTATCTTATATATATATTTTCATAGAGGCATGCATATAGTAGCCCTCCTACAACACTGCATCCTATAACACGATAAGAAAATTGCGACAAACCTTTATACAACGCACTGTACTTTTACACAGCATTGTATACTCCATTAAATTTTGTATAACTTTGTTTTTTTTTTCTCTTTAATCGTTTTTATATTGCTACTTATTGTATATTTTTTACTTTAATCTTTATTAATTTTATAAATATATTTATATATTTACAATATATTTATTCTTAATTTCTATGTATATATATTATCTATTTATTTATATTTATTTTTATGTATTTTTTTGTTTTTCTTTTTTTATACTTTAATTTATTTATTTATTTATTTATTTATTTATTTATATTTATATTTATATTTATTATTATGTATCTTTTTTATATTTTAATTAATTAATTTATTTATTTATTTATATTTATATATATTATTTTATTTATCAGTATTATATTTATATTATCTTTATATTATCTTTATCTTTCAATATATATTCTGGTTATGTAACAATGGATAATTCCCATCAATGTTTAAATAAAAAAATAAACAAATGACATAATTTTGTTTAATTAAAATATTTACAAAACTAATATTACCTTCAAATAATAACGCAAAGTAATAATGAATTCTTAGTCCCATGTAACACGGTATTTTCTAAGAACTTATTTATCGTTTTATAGGAGGGTTACTTGTAAATATATATTTTTTAAATTTTAACAAGATATAGAATAACATTATCGAATTAATATTTATCAAAAAATAAACTTATAAAAAATTATTAAAAAATATTAGGAACTTAGTTGTCAACCAACTGATATATTTATATGTGCCCATAATTATGAAAGTGGTCTAACAATAAATCAAAATTACAAATAAATGAGTTTATTAGTTATTTCATACAACATTATTTTAAATTACATTAATTCAATGTAATTTTCACGATATTATCAAAAATGAACCGTTAAATAATAAATAGTGTTTGTTATTTCAATATTATATAGAATTCATTTAATGTTCAAATGTAAACCTTTAAATATCTCGAAACAAGAAATATATGACTTAGACCACTTTCGTAATTATAGACACATATATATATATATATACACTTATACAAAAATCACATATTTTTATATACTTATTTTCTTATATGAGGAATACAACTCGTGCAACTTTACTTTACCATTTCATCCATCTTTCTCTCTCTCTCTCTCTCTCTCTCTCTCTCTCTCTCTCTCTCTCTCTTTTCTTATTTTTTTTTTATAAGTCATAGTTGTTGGTAGTCCCTTAAAGCCTTGGAAAGCCCTTAAAATTCGATTCGTTTTTCTCTCGCGATTTTCTCAAGTGAGTAGTCGTAAAAAAAGATAGCAAAGAATAAAATAGAGGGAAGGGGGGAGAGGATAAGAGAAGGGAGGATAGGGGAGAGTGTAGAAAACGACAAGTCGAATTTCGTTTTTCGTTTCTGAGTGTATATAATGGTATAGCTCTTGAAGGAGAGGGCAAGGGGGGAATAGGATGGGGGAGGGGGGGGGGGGAAACTGTTCCATTTTAGACACGATATTGCAACGGAAGCGGCTGCCCAGTGAGAGAGCATTGTATCGACTTTCTTAGAAATCTGATATTCGCGTAATGCCACAGAAAAAGAGAGAGAGAGAGAGAGAGAGAGAGAGAGAAAATGTGTGTGAGTCTAGGAAAGAAACAGCAATACTTTTACTAATTCCCCTTCCCCATATCCCACGTCCCCCTTTCTTCCCCCCTTTTTTACATACTCTACTCTTTAACCATTTCCTAAGTTTTTCGCAATATCCTTTACCGATTTTTCTATCCACGTGTGTATTTTACATATACACTTATGTATAGATAGATACATAGACACCTGTGTTATCGTAGAATGGTTTTTTTTTTTTTTTTTATTAACGCGTGTATATTGTTTGATAAAATGTTTTAGAGAATTTTGATGCTCTGATGGAATGATGGGAAAATTTTCGATTTCGAAAGTACGTGTTTCAGTACTTCTTTTTTTATGAATTTATTTCTTTTTTTTTTTTTTATACTAACGTACATGTATATTGTTTGACAAAATGTTCGACGATTTTTATTATATTTCAACATAATAAGAGAAATTTTTGATTCGACGTGTTATTTCCTCTTTAAATGAAATTCATCGAATTTCGTTTAAATAAAATTTTGGTTACAATAAGAAAAATAAATGAAATAAAAAGTATGGAATAATAATTGTGCAATAATTTAACGAGAAAAAATATGTCAATAATTTTATTATAAAATTAATTTTCCCTTAGAATGAACAAACAAATAAGAAAAACAAATGAAATAAAGTAAATGCAGTAAATCATTTCGTATTTTGCAAATAAACAAAATTCATGAATTAAGTACAAAGTTAAAGTTGAGTCATCTTGAATATAACCATTCAGGTTATCCTTATCTATCTATCTATCTATCTATCTATCTATCTATGTATCTGTCTATCTATCTGCCTATCTATCGATCTGTCTATTTGTCTATCTTCATCCTTTTCTTTTTGTATTATTCAAAGCTTTTAAACTGTGCTCGATGAAAATCTGTCAAAACAGCTTTTTACAAGAGTTTACCGGTAATAGATCGTTAGGAAAACCATAAATCAGAGATATGTTACTCTTGCATGACATAAAATGATCGGAACGTTTTCGAAAGATGATTCATTATGTATACGGAACGAGTATAGTCGGCTTATCAGCTGCAACATAGCACACGTAACAATAGATATCCTTGATACGTTAATATTGTATCTACATATTACATATGTATGTGCATATGCAAGATATATACATATAAATATTTATATATATATATATATACAACAAGTCCCAGAAATATTTCATAATCAAAGTGTCAATTTAAAAACAATCAATATTCATTTTGTAATATAATATTTCTTAATTTTTTTATACAAAAAACATGTATTATATGACAATTAAAATATCATAATTGAGATAGAAAAATTTGATATTATTCATAAAATTGATATACTTAATTTTCATCAAAATATTAATATGATGCAAATAAAAAGTGTCAGTCAAGTAATAATCATTATGTTTTTTTAGTGTAAATAAAAATATTCTTTGCGAGACCAATTGTTTAGATCACTTAAATAAAATATATATATATATATACATTTCTAACAATAAAATGTATTTCTGCAATGAAATTGAATATCAATTTGAAAGTTGAATAATCTTAAAATAGGTTTATGTGTATACAAATTAAGCTTTGATTGCAAGGAAATATTAATTATTTTAAATTTACATTCGAAGCAGCGAATACTTCTGTGATTCCATATATATAGTTAGTTATGTTTATGTATTATTAATTACTATTAGGTTTTATTATTCGCTTCGTTACAAAGTGGACGCGAATGTACGTTCAAGTTGAGATTAAAATAAGACGGTCGTGTTCGAATCAATCTCTTGCCTGTGTTGTCTTTTTTCTCTCTCTTTCTTTTTCCTTTTTCTTTTTTTTTTTTTTCTCTTTCTCGAAGGATTATGAAACATAAATAGGTATGTAGATGGATTAATAGATAGATAGATAGATAAATAGAAGAGAAAGAATGAGCATAACGAGCCTCGGATTGTAAAACAACTCGACACTCCAATCAATTTGATATTTCTTCCTCTTCTTTTTTTCTTTTTCTTTTTCTTTTTTTTTTCTTTTTAATTGTATACTAAAAATATCTACGACAACTTTACCGGGTGGTTATTTATATCTTAACGGATAAAACGAATCGGTGTATTTTAATTTCAAAATTTTCGTTCGCGAATTCTTTATTTTCTTAGTTATTTAATCATTTATATGTGATAAATGTTAAAAATAGATTTTAAAATGATGATACATTAATATTTATAGATTAATAATTGTAGAAAAATAATTTTTTAATAAATACAACATTTTTATTCGATCAGTTATAAATAGCTGTGAGTGATAATTAAGGTAAAAGTTTTTCAAGGAAACTATCAAAACTAACTGTTGGTTAAAAAATGTTAGAATATAATTGATTATAATATTAAAAAAGAAAAAATTAAATGAATTATTACTACAACATTATAATAATTGATTGAAATAGAATAGAAAAATTCTGATAATATTTAACATTATAAATTTATTATTACTTGTAAGTTATACACATTCATACGTGTCAAATGTGTCTCCTTAAAAAAAAAAAAAAAAAGAAACCTTTGACATATTTATTTTTTAATCGAATATGCCATATCCTTAATATAAAATTCTTCTATTGACTTATAAATAAATAAAAAGGAAGAAAAAAAAGGAAAAGCAAATATTTGTGGAACAATCGAATGTGTGAAAATACAACGGTAATAATTTCTATGGTAAAAAAAGAAAAAAAATCTTAAAAAAAAAAGTTTTAAAAATGCAAATGACATTGAATCGATGAAGAACGGTAAAGAAAATTTCAAACCTGTCTCCGATACGTTTTTAACGTTGAATTAAAAAAAGAAAAAAAAAAAAGAAATAAAAAAGAATAAGTAATTAATTTCAAGCTCGTCAGCAATATCGTACAAAAGAATAAAAGAAAAAAAAAAAAAGAAAAAAGAAAAAGGTAAAGGATGCATTTCCGCAACGAAGAATCTTATTTCCATTTCGAACGATTATTATTAATGCAATACGTGTTGGATAATACGATGATTAGATCAACACAATCATGCGTTTCATTTTTGCACGTTTTCCATTAACAGTTTCGGTCAAACTGTCTGCCGTCTGTTAGAAATAAAACGACAAGAAAAAGAAGAACATTTTAAACGTTTTCGACGATGAGTCAGAAATAATAATAATAATTTAAAAAAAAAAGAGAAAAGAGGAAAGAAGGGTGAAGACATCGGGGGGGAGGAAGGGAAGGAAGATAAGCATAGATAAAAAACATAACAAAATAAAGAAAAGAAAAGTGTTTAGCACGAAAGTTTCGATCGCGTGGTCGCTGTTGTATTAAAGTTCTTTTTTTCTTTATTTTTTTTTTGTTTAAAAAAAAAAACGAAATATCTCGCGTGCGAAGTCGGGACTGGAACGACGTTGAATCGTTGAAATGACGAGATGGAGGAAGGATATAGGTGGGTGGGTGGGTTGAATTTTATTCAGAGTGGATGATAGTAGACACGAATTTTTCAAGGATCGTGTCAACTTTGCACAAACTCTGCTAAGAAATATTAAAAAATGTAACGAAAAATAAAATAAAAAAATAAAAAGGAAAAGATTGAAAATAAAAAAATAGAAATAGTTATATGATTAGAAAAAAGAGGTTTATATACGTATATATACCGTGTAGATAAATATAATAAAAATATAAAATTAATAAATAATTAATTTATTATATTATATTAAAATTATAATTAATTTATCTAATTAATAAATAAATATACGTATTATACAAACTGTTAGTATCTATAAATATTTTCTTTATTTGTTATAATATAAAGAAAAATCTACTCCTACCCCCTTTTGCAAAAAATATTTATACTACATTATGTATATTCTTTCATGCAATATAAAGTTTTAATTTTGTATAAAACATTTTTCTATATATTATAACAAATAATGAATATATTTAAATCCTAATAATTAATGGACCACCCTGTATAGTATATACGTAGTATATAAACAATTATATATATGTAGTATCGTGCATACAAGTTAGAAGATAACAACGAGTCTGCGTTCTTTTAAAGATTCGACCGAGTTAAAAAATACGACTTTAGCAAGCACACCTTATAATCGTTCGTTGTCCTCTTTCTGTACACACATACATTCCTATGTAAGTGTATGTATGTATTTGTGAGGACTTGTACAGATTCTCTTTCCTCTCTCTCTCTCTCTCTCTCTCTTACTCTTTTTCTCATATACACACACACACACATACGTTTATTCTTGATTATTTTCTTTCGTTTTTCATTTTCCTATTCTTTTCTTTTTCTATTTATTTCACTGATCTTAATATTTAATCCTTTTTACGATTTACAGAAGAACCGATTTGAGATATAATTTTTCTCAAGCTTACCTTCTCTCTCTCTCTCTCTCTCTCACTGTTTCTGTCGTATCTTATCTAACTTCTTGGATTTTCTTTCGAGAATAAAAAAAAAAATGTTAAAATGAATCACGAGAGCGTAAGATACGAAATAAGAGATTGCTTTTTTTTCTTTTTTTTTTTTTTTAATAATTTTAACCAATTTTTCTTATCGTTTGTAATTTTAAATCAAGTAAGATAACTCAAAAGCTTCAGATCTTTTTTTAAAGAAATATTTACGAGAGAAAATATGTTATGTATACCTGTATATGTGTGTGTGTGTATTGGTAATTAAGAATGAAGTAATAATTAAAGGTGAAAAATATTGTAACATTTTGATATTAAAATTTTATCCACATTATAATTCTTTATATATATATTTTGTCATATACATATAACATGACATGACATGACATGACATGACACGGCACACACGTATATATTATATTATCATTTTTCTTGTCGTTGTTCGTTAGTCGGTGAAGAATCAGGCGTGTTGGTGAGTCATCGTTCCTAACTCTTGCCACAGACGTTTTCCTTTGTCGTGGTTTAACATTTGTGTCGGTTGTGTGGTCATATATCTAACGGAACATTTAAAAATAAAAATAAATCAAATACTATTATATAGTTCACACGTTACTTTCTTTTCTTTATCTTCCTCGTTTTTTATTAAAAAAAAAAAAGGAAAATTAAGAAAATTTATCGTAAAAATAAAATGACGATAGAACGAAAATCAAAATAAATCAAATGTTATTGTATAATTTACATTAAACAAAACATATATATATTTCTATCTTACTCGCTTTCTATTAAAAAAAAAAACAAATAAAAACAAAAATACCTTTACTGTAGAAATAAATCGATGACATAAAAATTAAATTAAGAAAATTTATTGTAAAAATAAACTGACGATAGAACAAAAATCAAAATAAATCAAATGCTATTGTATAATTTACATTAAACAATAATATATAATAATAATTATATATTTTCTATCTTTCTCGCTTTTTATTAAAAAAAAAAAAAACCTTTACTGTAGAAATAAATCGATGACATAACGAGACACGTAATAACGTAATTTAACTTTTAGGTATTACTTAACGAGATACGTAAATTCTTATACGAATTAATTACTTATAATTGAATAATTAATTAACTAACGTTTCCGTGATTATATACAAGAACGTGTCTCTGTTACCATTGTCTTTGATATACGTCATTATTTAACGTATTGAAAATTATTCTACATTGAATTTACGTACTTGCATACACGTATACACAGAACAGAAAAGAACAGAAGAGACAGACAGACAGACAGACAGACAGACAAACAGACAGACAGACAAACACAGACACGTACGTGATATCTATATGCATTTTACTATTATTAGTAACATAATATAAAATTAAAAATGTTTCTCGAATAATTATATAGGAATTAAACACATGATAATTATATGCGTGACTGTCTAATGTACGAGCTGATATAATTGAATAATTTAATATTAAACGATTCGCGATACTAAATAAAATAGATAAAATAGATAGATAAAGATATAGGAAAATCAAGAAGAAATTTTCTCTCTCTCTCTTTCTCTCTCTCTCTGTCTCTCTCTCTCTCTCTCTCTCTCTCTCTTTCTTTATTTCTTCTCGTATTTTATCTTCTTCTTCCTCCCTTCTTTCAGCATTCTAACACTGACATGAGTGCATAAGTAAACCGTATATACGAATGAAAGCAATCCTTTGAGCGAGAAAGAAAAACTTGGCACAAACCGTATGTCCGGCCTGCTGACCTTAGAAAAAGGCTTGGCCACTAGCATGAGGCCCGTTTGCTATCGTTCAAGACAGCTGTCCTCTCTCTCTCTCTCTCTCTTTTTCTTTCTTTTTATTTTTATTTATTTTTTTTTTGTTTTTTTTTTTTTAAATAAAAATTCTTAACCCTTCCGCTCCGAAGAGCGTATATGCATACAGTGAATCACAAAAGTAGTATTCGTATTTACTCTTCCATATATATATATTTTCTTTTATTTTTATTATAAACAAATATTTAAAGATATAATTAAATAAAAAATATAAATTATTTGATATTATTGACACAAGTTTGTCGTTAGGTTCATTAAATGGACTTGGTTATATATTTTGTTAATATTTACAACCTACACTTACATGTAATAGGAAAACTTTTTTTCATTTTATTATAAACATAAATATCTAAAAATATATAATTAAATAAAAAAAAAAAATTAGTTGATATAATTAACAAGTTTGTTCAGTCCAATAATTAAACTTGGTTATATATTTTGTTAATATTTACAACCTACACTTACATGTAATAGGAAAACTTTTTTTCATTTTATTATAAACATAAATATCTAAAAATATATAATTAAATAAAAAAAAATAAATTAGTTGATATAATTAACAAGTTTGTTCAGTCCAATAATTAAACTTGGTTATATATTTTGTTAATATTTACAACCTATATATACTTACATGTAATAGGAAAACTCTTTTTCAATTTATTATAAACATAAATATCTAAAAATATATAATTAAATAAAAAATATAAATTATTTGATATAATTAACAAGTTTGTTCAGTCCAATAATTAAACTTGGTTATATATTTTGTTAATATTTACAACCTACACTTACATGTAATAGGAAAACTTTTTTTCATTTTATTATAAACATAAATATCTAAAAATATATAATTAAATAAAAATATAAATTAGTTGATATAATTAACAAGTTTTTTCAGTCCAATAATTAAACTTGATTATATATTTTGTTAATACTTACAACATACTCTTATACGTAACAGGAAAACTAAACTAAATGAAAAGAAAAAAATATTTTATAAAAAAATATTGAAGTAATTTGTTAAAAATCGATAAACAATTGTCATTGGTCTATCATCTTCTAATCGTTCACTTTTTTATTCGAAAATAAAACAATAAGTTAATACTATAGTTGGGAGAGGATCATTGAGTATAGTTGTTGAAGAGCAGAATAACGCGTTGCTGGTTGGCAGGACTTATGAGAAGCTAATTTTATGATCCTTCTTCTTGTTCCTCTCTCTTTCTCTCTTTCTCTTGCTCTCTTCCTTTTTCTTTCTTTCGCTTTCCCTTTCTATTCATACTCGAGTCACGTGAACCTTCGATTCTCATATTCCGTACCCTTTGTTTCTCATTGTTCCAATCGGGGTACTCGTTTTCGAGATGCCAATCGATTTATTACAAGGGACAAGAACGTACCACAACGTACAAAATATTTTTCTTTTGTACTTTTTTTTATTATAATCAACAAAATACATTTTTTAAATGTTTAATAGAAATAATTACAATCAAATCGATTAGGATTCTTTTTTTATTCGAATAGGAATTTTTCAATAATATAATATTGAGAAAAGAATTCGTATAAATTTTTAATAATTATTTTCCATGACTTTTATTTGACCAATTTTTCACACACTCATTTTTCATTATTATAAAAATTAATAATTATTATGATGATTCTTTTTTTATTCGGATAGGAATTTTTGGTAATCGCGTGGGCGTATAATATTGAGAAAAGAATTCGTAGAGATTTTTAATAATTATTTTCCATTACTTTTATTTGACCAATTTTTTATTTATTTTTTATTATTATAAAAATTAATAATTATTATAAAATTGCATTAGAAATTGTTACGACGAGGATAATTATAAAAGAAGGATATTTAATTACGAAAATTGTCTTCTTATTATTCCGAATAGAATAATTTATCGAAGCCAATCGATTTATAACGAGGTTACAACGAGGTGCAAACTTTTTTCTTCTGCCACGTGTAACAACCGTATATATATATAGTCTATTAAATACTTTTGTTTCATTATCATCGATGTATATTTTACGATATACGTGTCACGATTCTCAGATAGCAAGAGTTACACATCAAACGTCTCGGAAGTCTGTAATTAGAATCGACGAGAATTCTATTATTAGATTTGTCATTAAGTAATACGTCGATAGTGTTAATAGTTTATATATAAATAAAACTAATAATATATACACACACACATATATATAATACTATTAAATAAAATACTGTTAAATACAATACTACTATACTACTAATTATATTAATACTAATAAATAAAATACTATTACTTATTTATATATAAAATTATATACATTAACAAATTCAAATATAATATTTTATATGAAAATCGTAAAATATAAATATATATATAAATATAATACTATTAAATAAAATACTGTTAAATACAATACTACTATACTACTAATTATATTATAATACTATTAAATAAAATACTATTACTTATTTATATATAAAATTATATACATTAAATTCAAATATAATATTTTATATGAAAATCGTAAAACATACTACATAAAATAAAAAAAAAAACATTTTAAAAGAAGAAAAATATTTTTCGAATGATTAAAAAGAACAACATTATTAAAAATAAATGATTGAATAAATTGTAAAATAAAACTTAAAAAGAAAAAAAAAGGAAATTTTCCCTTAAAATGTCGAGAAAGTATCAAACACAACAGCACATACACAAGTAAGAAAGATTGATCACGAACCATGGATGCACGAAGGAAAGAAGATGAAGAGGAGAAGGGGAAGGGTGGAGGGTGGAGGAGGAGGTAATAGCCGATAGGTCAAAGGTGAACGTGGAATAGATTTCAGGACTCAGGGTTTCTCACCCTTTTCCTAAACCCTTTCTAGTAGTAGCAGTATACCTTATAAAGTAAAATGAAACCAATAGAAATAGAAATAGAAATAGAAAAAGGGAATAGATAATAGTAAAAGAAGCAACTAAAAGAAGAAGAAGTAGAAAAAGTAGGAGAAAGAAAAGGTAGGGGTTAGGGGGTTGTTAGGGGGGGGGTTAATGTTTAAAGAGAAGTCTTAATTGCAAAACTTTGTCGAGAATCGAGACTACGTTTTCTTCGGTAAATTGAGAATCGCGAATCTTGTTGGTTGTTTCGTGGCAACTCTCCTCTCTCTCTCTCTCTCTCTCTCTCTATCTTTTTCATTTTCTCTCTTTAGTTTTTATTTCTTTCTTTTAAAGAAATCCTATTTTTTTTTCTCATGGTATTTTTTTCAGCACGCAACCAACTCGACTTGACTCTTCTTCTTCTTCTTCTTCTTCTACAATGTCTTTCATTCTTTGCCCCCTTTGTTCTTCTATAATCGTTTTATTGTTAGAGTATACCTTTCTCTCTCTCTCTCTCTCTCTCTCTTTTTCTCTTTCACATCTCGGGGGATGTGGAAACAAGAAAAAAATAAAAAAATCGATCGATCGATCGATCCATCGTTCTTTTCTTTCTTTCTTTCTTTCTTTCTTTCTTTCTTATTCTTCTTCTTGCTTCTTTTTCTCAATAGTTTTATTTTTAAATTTATTTTTAATTTTTTTTTTTGAATTTTTTATTTTTCTATTCATTGCTTCTCTCTCTCTCTCTCTCTCTCTTTCTTGTGGACCATCTCGAATTCGATTTTGCCTTCGGTAAAGAAACCGGTCTTCCCCCACCCCACCCTCCCCCTACTTTTACTCCTACTCTTCTTCTTCTCCTTTTTTTTGGCTTCTTTTTGGGTTCTTGCAACGTCACGTTCCTACCTTTCTTTCTTTCTTTCTTTCTTTCATTCTTTCTTTATTTTTTCTTAATTTCTTTTTTCTTCTTTTTATTTTTTTTTTTTTTTTACTTTCCTTCCGTTATCTTATCTTCTCTCTTACACATTTTTTTCGATATTTATCACGAGACAAATTTGACAGGAAGGAAAGTTTACTATTGGCGTTTATAATACCCGTTCGACCAATTTCAGTTTTTTTTAAAAACTTGATCACGTAAGAAGAAGACTTGAAATTTCCTTATTCGAAATTGAGATGACATTTTGTATTATCGTATTCCTGAATATTGTACACGTTAGAATCTTTATTACATACTTTCATCTATATATTTATCTGAAAATAAGGAAGAAGAAAATGAAGAAGAAGAAGAAGAAGTAAATTAAAGGATAGGCTGTATCAATAAAAATAAAATACCATACTTGTTTATATAATACGTATTTATTATTATACTTTTATTTTTAATTCAAGTATAACAATATATCAGCGTATTTAATAATTCTTATAATAAGATTGTTAGAAGATAGATTATTTATTTATTTATTTACTTATTTATTTATTTATATTTATATTATTCTCTCTATATGTATATATTATTTATTTATTTATATTTATCTTTTTTATTATGTATCTTTTATATATATTTTTTAATTAATATTATTTATTTATATTGATATTATTTTATTTATTAGTATTATATTTATATTATCTTTATATTATTTATATCTTTCAATATTTATTCTGGTTATGTAACAATGGGTAATTCCCGTCAATGTTTCAATAAACGAAAAATAAATGAAAATTATTTAATATTATCTCGTAAGATTTTGTTCAATATTTTCTTACGAATGATATAAATTTAATCATTCGGGATAAGTATCGTTGATTATTCGTTAGAATAATTTATAAAGTAATAGAAAAAAAAAAAACTGGTGTGTGTACTTATGTACGCACGTAAGAAGTTATACTTCATTGCTGTACCAAAACGAACATAACCTCAATAACCTCAAAAATAACTTCAAAAAAAAAACTTCAAAGAAAAAAAATAACTTAAAAAAAAGTAATTATTATTATATTATATATATATATATATATAAGAAAGAATAAAAAAAAGAAAAAGAAAATATCAAAATATAGATATGCAGTCCACACTAAATATAACAGAGATATATCGAAATACTTTATGCGTCAACGGCCATGGCGCTGTGATAGCATTGGTTCCCGCTCGATCATTTAAGTCAAGCATCGCTGAGTACGATTAGTACTTGGATGGGTGACCCGCTTGAGAAAAAAAGGGGGGGAAGAAGAAGAGAAGACAACTTCATGCCGTAAACTTGAAATCGTTTTGCCGCGCGTCATAAATATCGACAAACTTCATGGTGTCGTTTTTACAGACGCTCGGAAAAAAATCACTCCCATTACATTTTCCCAAACGCGCCAAAAGAAGTATAACTTCAAAAATAATTTTAATCGATCCATTAATCACGAATAGGGAATAAATTTATTCGATGTATTATTGGTGAGATCAAACTTTGAAATAAATAAAAATCAAAATCTACTAGTTTGGTTGTCTCGAGTGTCAAGTATTTCAGGACATGTTGTGTCTGACATAATTAACTCGGAGTTAGGTTCCGATGTGCGTTACTATTATATATACATATATATATATTTAGTATATATATATATATAGTTAGTAAAGCCACTCGGAAATCTCTGAACGAGCTCAAGTGACACCGCGAACGACGTGATTTTATTAACACTAGATTGCCTAAGCAAGTCATTTTGACTGCTTTTGAATTTCAATTAAAAAAATAATTATTTAAATAATGACATAGCTTCTTATAATTTTGTGACTTTTTCTACAACATATAAATGGGTTAATTAATCATTGTTGTTGCCCCCCCCTCCTTCATTTCCGGTATATACATGTGTGTTATACCTATATTGCCGAAAAGCAGTCATTTTGACTGCTTGGAAAAGACCAGTTCGGCTCTGGATTGGAATAACATGATAAAATACAAGTTCATGATAAATTGTCGATTACGATATATACTTGATAAGTTGCAGCATTTCAATAACTAAAGTTATTGTTATTGTTATTCGCAATTGTTATTCGAATCTTTATGCCAGGCCTGGCACGCGCTTTGTTCCCTTTGAACGCGCTGTAACGTAATTCAGATGGGAAGGAGGATCACTGAGTGTATGATCAAATACTATAATCGATACGGCTCGTCTTTTTTTTTCGACGATACGTGTCGACTTTTGTCAGGCATGCTATATGCACTGCCAGTCGTTCTAACACGTTGTTTAGCTGATTTCTTTTGCGCTCTAAGTTCATAAAAGAAATGTCCAACAGAAGAGAACTACTTGAAAAGCTAAGAGAGATAGGTGAAGAGTGTTCCGATATAGAATCAAATGCAACGAGATGGGAACTATCATCTGAAGATGAATCGGATCATATTCAAAGTGAGACATCTGATGCTGAAGAGAGCGACGAAGAGGCGATCACCAACGATGAAAATGAAAATGTCATCAATGTGCCCAGGAATAGGCGTAGGGTGCTAATTAGTTCAGAAGAAGAAACTGAAAATACCTCTGAGGAGACCGAAACAGCTGCAGATGGTACTGTGTGGTCGAAGATTGACGAAGGCGGTATTCCCGGAAGTCTACCATCTACGTGTATTTTCAAGGGTGTGACAGGACCAACAGGCTACGCAAGAAGAAACGTTATGGCAAATAATCTTGTCAGTGCATTCTCGTTGATAATAAATGATTATATTATCAAACATATAAAAAAGTGCACAGAAGAAGAAGCCAGCCGAATTTTGAATTACGATTAGACAACTACACTACCGGAAATACGTGCATTTATTGGCATTTTATATGCTCGTGGAGCCTACGAGGCAAAAAATTTAAAACTAAGTTATTTATGGTCAGTCAAGTGGGGTCCCGAATTTTTCAGAAGAACTATGTCCCGAGATAAGTTCAAGCAAATTCTACGATTTATTCGTTTTGACAAACGAACTGAAAGAAGTACACGTATCCGAACAAATAAATTTGCCTTGGTTTCGGAAATATGGGAGAAGTTTATTGAAAATAGTCAAGCTTGCTATCAACCAGGGCAAAACATAACAGTTGACGAACAATTATTTCCAACAAAAGCTAGGTGCAGGTTTATACAATATATGCCTAATAAACCGAATAAATTTGGCATCAAATTCTGGCTTGCATCAGACGTTACTAGCAAGTACGTGTTGAATGGTTTTGCTTACTTGGGGAAAGATGAACAACGACCATCGTCAATGCTTCTAAGCGAATACGTTGTTCTGAAACTTATCGAACCATATACAGGCTGTGGAAGAAGTGTCACGACCGACAACTTTTTTACGAGCATGTCACTAGCGACGAAATTATTGAACAAAAAAACTACATTAGTTGGAACTATTAGAGGAAATAAAAGAGAATTACCCAAAGCAGCCAAACAATCGAAAGATAACATGCCTCGTTTTTCCACTCTCCTATATAGATCAGAAAATTGTGTCCTTACAATATATAAAAGCAAACAGAACAAAAGAGTGGCTGTTCTAAGTTCCAGGCATAAATTTGTAAAAATTGATAAAAGTAATAGAAAAATGTTACCAGATTCTATTCAGTTTTATAATCAAACAAAATTTGGAGTTGATATGACAGATCAAATGGCCAGAAAATATACGGTGAAATCTAGTTCTCGTAGATGGCCCCTCCAAATATTTTTTAACATTTTAGATTTGGCTGCAATAAATGCTTGGATCCTTTATAAAGAAGTGACTGGAATAAAAATAGAACGAAAACAATTCCTGTTTCAATTAGCAGAACAGCTTTCCGCCGATTACACAACTGAAAGAGAGAAACATTCATCACAACAGGAAGACCCACAAGTATCAACTGCAACATCTTCAAATACAACAGATTCTACCAAACGAAAAATTTGTCAAATACGACTTTGCCACAATAACAAAACAAATAATATTTGTCAAAAATGTAAAAAGTATGTTTGCGGAAAATGTACATCCAAAAAGATTTGCACTTTCATTTGCTTAAAATGTCAAGATAATGTATAAATTATTCTTTTTCGAACTAAAATACATTTTTTTTATTGTTAATACTTATTAATAACTTGTTATATGACTGTTAGTGATATAAAATATATTAATAATTACTGTTAAACAAATTTCTTTGCGCATTAGTTATTTTTTCACAATGCAGTCATTTTGACTGCTTTTAGGCAATATAGGTATATACTAAGCTCCCGTCTTTCTAGTGTTAAGTCTGCTAGGGTGATCCAGGGACAGGAAGGGAAGATTTATTAGGGTTCCACCTCGATCCGCGTGCATTGGCTCGATTAAGATCGTCATTTGTAATCATTCTGAACAACGTTTTACTATACTTGTTTAACGTTTAAAAAAAAATATCAACACCATCATTTCTTTTTTTTCTTTTTATTCTTTTATACATGTAGGCATATAAAATTTTGCACAAACTAAAATATTTTTAATATTTTTAATTTAATTTCAGTTCTTTTGTCTTTCTCTATATACACATCAATTAATTATTAAATATTAAAATATTTTAATTTAATTAATAATTTATATTATTTAATTTTTTTTTTAAATAATAATAATATGTGAAATTATTTTAGTATTATTGAGTTCTTTATTTGAATTAATTGGGATTTTAATTGGGGTAGCATATATATATATATATATATATAATAAAATATATTATACAGAATTTTTTATTTATAATATAAACAAATTTAATATATAACAAAATAACATTTTTAACGAATTAAAAAATAATTGCGAATTATAGGCCAAGCATTTTTCTCGTTTAATAATTAATTTCATTCAATTAAATATTAGAATGAGATAATTTGTACAAAATGTGTGACCCTTTTTATCATTCATTTAATCGCACAAAATGATCAATGAGTCTAGACATACGAAATTAAATTCAATTAATAATCATAACGAATAATTTATTAAACTAAAAGAACGTAAAATGTATAATATAATTATCGTTGATATTTAAAAAACAAACTTTTTAGCGAATAAAAGCAACGAACGAACGAACGAACCAATAAAAATAAAAAAATAAAAGTGTGATCGATGATGATCGGTGTGTTGTAGTTTCGTGTGTAAAATAAACGAATATCATGAGTATAGGTGAGTGGGGGGGTGTGGGGGTGGGGGTAAGAAGCTTCTTATCGTCATCGTAAACCATCGAAGAATCTCATTTCCTTTTACGTTTCCATTTGACACGCGATTTCACGATTTCAAATACTGCTGACTCGTCGAGAACGCGTCAGCTTGGAGATTTCCCGTCGGAAACGGCCCTTAATAAACGTTTTTGATGGGGGGAGAGGGTACAGGGTTGGAGGGGTCGGTCGAACGATCGCCAAGGAGAATGACGAAATGCGAGAGAGAGAGAGAGGATATAAAAAAAAAGAGAACGAGATGAAAAAGGGGCCAGGAACTTCGATACGGGCCATTCCCCCCCATTGAATATCTCGTCGAAAATGACACCGTGATTTTTTATTCTTTTTTTTTGTCTATTCAAAATCGTAACCCCCTTCGTGCATATTCGTAAGAAAAATTTTGACCATTCTAATATAACAATTTTTCCATTTTTCTTTTTTCTTTTTCTAGACATTTATTATCTCGAAATTCTTAGTGCTTCTGTCTGTTTGTCTGTCTTTTTTTTATTAATTCTTATTAATAAAATAATAATTAAAAATAAAAATAATAATTTTTATTTTTTTTATCAATCAGATTATGATTAAATTTTATTTTACATTTTTTCTATTATTTCTTTCTTTTATTTATTTTTTTTTGAAAGGGTGATAGATCAATCGTTTAATAATAATATTAAAAATAATATCAAATGTAGAATAATTTCAGTGGATATAAGAATTATTCTAACAACTTGCAATAAATTATAATTCATGTTATAATATTAAATGTAGAAAATAATTTCAATTTCATGATAGTATAATATAATATTATAATAATAAAATAATATAATAGTATAATGTGCATTAATATACCACATATGTTTTTGAACGTAAATATGCAGAAAATGCAATAGAAAAAAGATGTATTTTGAACATCTCTTGATCATGAAATGTACTTATACCTTGGTCTCATTACTTTATCTGTTGTTTTATAAAAATATGCATTTACATAAACATTCAAAATCTAATTATAAATATTTTAAATATTCAATAAACCATAATTCGTATATTTCTTTATTTTTACAATTACATGAATATACATTCACACGTTATAATAATAATAATAATAATAATAACATATTTATAATAAATAAATTAAATATCGATTTTTTTTCTTTTTTGGATAATCCGTTGATTGAAAAACGTTTAAGTTTAATGTTGAAAATTTCGAATAAGACGTAACTATTAAAAATACTTTATCGATGCGTATTTTTCCCCTTTAAAAGCATCTGCGAAACGTCTGTAACGGTATCATCTCTCGTAACACATAGGTATGTAAAAAAGAATGTATCTAAAACGTGTGCGTTGATGGTAGAGAAGGAGGAAAAGAAGGAGGAGGAGGAGGAGGAGGATGTGGGAAGGGGAGAGGCGGGGGAGGGGGGAAGGAGGCTATCTGGATTTTGGTTTATCGACGCATATTTCGTTGCAGGCGTGTACGCTCGTTAAAAACGCGTGTAAACGGAGTATATGCAGTAGTAGGCAGCAGCAGGGTTTATAAATAGTTTTGAACCAATTTTCCGAAGCAAACACAGTCTTATACGATGAAACTTTATTTAAAAGACTTTTTGCCCCGTCATCGATCATTCTCGTCTATAACACAAATTTAAAAAAAAAAGAAAAGGAAGAAAAGTCTTCAAAACTGTCAGTTTTTCAAAACTGAATTAAAAAAATTAAGTATAGCATTACGATTTAATTGATAAATTTTTTTTTTACATTTTTGTTCGTTCGTTTGTTCATTCGTTTACTTTTTTTTTCCTGTTCTTTTCAATAATAATAATAATAATAATAAATATAAATGCAATGCGTAGGAATGATGAAATTAGAAACGTTGATCTACCGATTAAGTACATTTTTTTTTATTCTTGGGTTTTTTGTTCCTTTTTTTTTTTTTTTTAAATCACGAAAAAAATCTTTCGAGATAAGACCAAACACGTGATTCAGATAGATATAAAATGATACGAGAGAAACGAATCGTATTCGTTCGAATCGTTATATTTCGGATTACCGAGATATGATTGATATTGTTGTAAAGATTAATAAATATGAGAATTTATATACATATAGGATAATTTTGTGTTAGTGAACACAAAATTAATT
Source organism: Polistes metricus (assembly GCA_010416925.1). Taxonomy (NCBI): domain Eukaryota; kingdom Metazoa; phylum Arthropoda; class Insecta; order Hymenoptera; family Vespidae; genus Polistes; species Polistes metricus. The sequence goes on along the minus strand of QUOH01000015.1, from coordinate 1,563,548 downwards.
TTATTAATTTAAATTAATAAAATTAATTAAATAAAATTAAAATAAATTTCAACATTAATCATTAACATTAAACATTAACATTAAAATAAAATTCTAAAACGACGCATATATATAAATTAAAAAAAAAATAAATGTTACGCTAAGAAGAAGAAGGGGGAGGAGTTGAAAAAGTAAATGGAAATAAAGAGAGAGAGAGAGAGAGAGAGAAGGCCTAAATAATTCCGAAAGTTTGTGCGTGTTTAAAAAAAATCGAGTACAACGTTTGCGTATGTAGCACGCAGTTTCGTACTTAAATAAAAGAAAAGAAAAGAAAAGAAAATAAAAAGCGAGAGATACAGTCTGTGTATACATTTTTCCCTGATGTAAAGAGAAAGAAAAAGGGGGGGAAGGGGGAAACAGGCGCAGTACATTTTTCACGAAAAAAGAAAGAAGAAAAAAAAAAGGAGAGAGAAAGAGATAAATTTTAAAAAGAAAGAAAAAGAAAAATAATAGGAAGAAGTTTGAAATTAATTTTCTTCGCAAGGAAATATTACGTACGGGCCCGATCCTTTATCGCAACGTTTTATCGGTTGCAAAGTAATGAACTAAACGTTTAGCAACACACCTATCCTTTAAGAGCAATTAATTCTACAACTTTTTATAATAGTATCGAAACAATTTATCAGAACGATCATTTACAAGATTTTATTACAGTTTATTACTGTAACGATTCAGATGATACAAATATATCACTCTATTCGTATTTTCTTATCTCTACATTCTTATATATATATATACCTGTTTAGTTTCATATGGTAAAAATATCTCGTATGGTATAAAATATATATTTCATGAGAGTATAAGAAATATTTTATGGTTTAATTAGAGAAAAAGATATTAGAACAAAAATATACTCGAGTGGGGTTGAAAAGTTCCGAGCCTCGTATAAGGATGGTTATATATATAATACTGTATTTATATTTCTTATCTCTGCATTCTCAACTATATACCAGTTCGTTTAAGATGGTAAAAGAAATTAATGTCTTACGGTTTAATTCAAGAAAAAGATATTCAAAGAAAATACATATTTGGAGTGGGTTGAAAAGTTTTGAGCTCAATACGAGGTAGATTACTGTATACGTTTTTCTTATCTGCATTCTTATATACCAGTTCGTTTTATATGGTAAAAGAGAAATTGTTTTACGGTTTAATTCAAGAAAAAGATATTTAACAAAAATATATTATATTATACATGAAGTGAGTTGAAATGTTTCGAGTCTAGCGACAGATGGGTTATATACACATATACACATATATACATGTATAATAACTTTAATATAATTTTTCTTATCGTTATTCTTATATACCAGTTCGTTTCATATGTGGTTTGAAAGTGGGTTGAAAAGTTTTGAGCCTAGTATAATACAAGAGTTAGGTTGAAAAGTTTTGAGCCTAGTACAAGAGTTAGGTTGAAAAGTTTTGAGCCTAGTACAAGAGATGAGTTGAAAAGTTTTGAGCTTAGTACAAGAGGTGAGTTGAAAAGTTTTGAGCCTAGTACAAGAGGCGAGTTTGAAAAGTTTTGAGCCTAGTACAAGAGGCGAGTTGAAAAGTTTTGAGCCTTATTAAGAAAAACAAAAACAAAAATAAAATAAAAAGACAGTAAAAAGACAATTGGTGATAGGTGGCAATGGTTAAGTAGGTGAGGTAAGGTGAGGTAAGGTAAGGTGTGGTGAGTTGAGGTGAGAAGAGGTGAGGTGAGGTGAGGTGAGGTGAGGTGAGGTGAGGTGAGGTGAGGGATAAGCAAAAGCCCGTTGGTCGTCTAAGGATTTGGCATGCCGAGTACATGGGGGCCAAGGTTCTATTTCGAGCACGGTCAGCGTGCCAGGCAAAGCGCAATGCACTCACTATAAATTGCATTCTTACGATGGCAAGAGGCCACGCCATGCCACGCCATGCCACGCCATGCCACGCGACGGGAACCAAACGGTGAAATTCGACGTACGAGAGAAGAAACGAGGATAAGAATCGTATTATTTTTTTTTCTTCTTTTTTTCTTTTTCTCTTGTTTTTCTCCTTTTTTAATTTCTCGTTCGCATGCGTGCGCTCTTGCGATAATACCGCGTTATAGTACGTATCGTTATGTTCACGGTATATATTCTCTTGGGAAAAAGAGAAACGCCCTCATTGTTCCACATTTTTCTAAGTATTTAACTTTACTATCTCGCATTGTTACTAACGTTATTCGTAATTAGTATTGTACTTTTTTTTCTCTCTCTTTCTTTCTTTCTTTCTTTCTTTCTTTTTTTTTTCTTTTTTTATGCTTTTTAATTAACGAATTATATTTTTCTATTTATGCTACGTTTAACACAACTATCTCTCTCGTCACGGGGATTACATTTATTTATTTATTTTATTTTTATTTTTATTTATTTTATATTTCTCATGAAGATAGATGGAAATAAATTTATTTAATTTACCTTCCGGCAGTATACGTGGGTCTTTCACTGCCAGCCCTTTTTTTCGACCTTTTAATGTACTCACAAAATTTGTTTAAAATTCATGCAAATTTTCGAAACCTTTAACTTAATATATCGATAATTTAATTGTCGAAATATTTATTTATATATATATATATATATATATTTTTTTTTTTTTTGTAACAAATTGAACAACTCCGTAAAAAAGTAATTTTGGCTCGGACACGAAATATCCATGTTAACCGAACGAAAGGTTAATAATTATAAATTATTAATTTATTATTATATTCGTAACGAATGGTTCTCAATATTACTGTATATTTATAAAATAAAAAAGAACATCTATCGAGAAAAAATGAACAATTTACACTATACTAAATTCTAAATACTATAGTTATGTTTAGATATGCGTGTATGTTTAGAATGAGGAAAAATAATTTTCGATGTATATCGAGAGAGATCACGCGAGGTCAAACCGTTGCTTTTTATTCCTCCTCCTCCTCCTCCCTCATCCTCCCTCATCCTCCTCCTCCCCTTGTTTCTTCTTTCGCAGCGGAATATTTCGTGTCTTTCATTTTTTACTTTTTCCCGTACGAGGTCATCTCGCGACGATAAACTCGTGTAAGATTTTTCTAATTCGTCAAATTTCGTTGCTGATCACAATGAAAAACCGTTAAAGTTTAATTGTCAAAAGAAAAAAAAAAGAAACGAGAAAAAATGAGGAAGATGAACGGTGGGTAGCAGATGGTGGGTGAGTGGGGTGGGGGGGAGAGAGAGAGTTTAATTGGGTGAAAAATGAAAAACATTTAGAGAAGTACGATTAGTTTATTATTTAGAAGTACGATTAATTTATTTTATTTTTAATATCGTCATTATTATCGAATTCATGTTCATCTTGAATTTTTATTCATTTAATTTTTCTTGTCCCTTTTTATTTTTATTCGATCGTTGTTCGGATTATTTTCATTTTTGTTTTTTTCTTTTTCTTTGGTTGACAGTGGCAGGAAAAATTTGTCAAATGTATACGACGTCAAAAGAAACGTATGTGTGTGTGTGTGTGTGTGTGTCTTGTCTCTTGAATCTCCCACACATACGCATACACATATTTATATAAGTGTATGACGAAAACTTCGAACAACTTTTTTCTTCATTTTCTTCTTCAACTTCTTCTTCTTCTTCTTCTTACGAGAACTGATCACAAGGACGGCCTAGATTTTTAAGTGCGTGGCCGAAATAGCATTCGAAATAGCGAGAGACTGTGTTTTCGGGGCCGAGTGTGTGTGGTTCGTGTTCACCATCTTTTCTTTTTCTCTTGGAATTTGGAAGAGCGAAAAAACGAGGATATTTGACCTTGCTAAAAAAAAAGTAAGATAAAAAGATTTCTTCCCATGACCCGATATATTTCTTTTTATTTTTATTTATATAGGATTAAAAGAAAAATAAAGTTATGTGTTCTGAAACTAATTATTAGGATTAATTACTAATTTTTTTCTTTTTTGATAATTTTTATATTCATTTTTTTAACTTATACAGTATTAGAATATTTTATATAAGAAGAAAAATAAATACTTGCATTGGGGTTTTTTTATTTATTATTTTATTTATTTTTTTATTTTATTTTTATTTATTTTTTTATTATATAATTATTGTTATCGCGTAATATACAATTTTACAATTATATGAAAATAATTTCGTTACTTAACGTTCTACGTTTAATTCTTCAGTAAAAACTGTATATTCTGCGACTCAGGGTTTTATTTATTTAGGGTTAAAAAAAAAAGTTGTAAGCGCTGAAACTAATATTGAGAATAATTGTTATTTTTTAAAAATTATTTCTATATTAATTTTTTAACGTATACAGTATTAGAATATTTTATATAAGAAGAAAAATAAATACTTGCATTGGGGTTTTTTTATTTATTATTTTATTTATTTTTTTATTTTATTTTTATTTATTTTTTTATTATATAATTATTGTTATCGCGTAATATACAATTTTACAATTATATGAAAATAATTTCGTTACTTAACGTTCTACGTTTAATTCTTCAGTAAACACTGTATATTCGGTAACTCAGGGTTTTATTTATTTAGGGTTAAAAAAAAAAGTTGTAAGCGCTGAAACTAATATTGAGAATAATTGTTATTTTTTAAAAATTATTTCTATATTAATTTTTTAACGTATACAGTATTAGAATATTTTATATAAGAAGAAAAATAAATACTTGCATTGGGGTTTTTTTATTTATTATTTTATTTATTTTTTTATTTTATTTTTATTTATTTTTTTATTATATAATTATTGTTATCGCGTAATATACAATTTTACAATTATATGAAAATAATTTCGTTACTTAACGTTCTACGTTTAATTCTTCAGTAAACACTGTATATTCGGTAACTCAGGGTTTTATTTATTTAGGGTTAAACAAAAAATTGTAAGCGCTGAAACTAATATTGAGAATAATTGTTATTTTTTAAAAATTATTTCTATATTAATTTTTTAACGTATACAGTATTAGAATATATTATATAAAAAGAAAAAGAAATACTTGTGTGTGTGTGTGTGTGTGTGTGTGTGCATTGGGTTTTAGAATATTTTATATAAATAATATTAGAATATTTCATATATAAAAAGAAAGATATTATAAATGCATGCATTGGGTTTTAAAATATTTTATATAAAAAGAAAAATAAGTACTTGTGTATGTGTGTGTGTGCATGGGGGTTTTTTTTATTTATTTTCATATATATAAGATTATCATTATCGCGTAATATACAATCTGACAATTATATGAAAATAATTTCGTTATTTAACGTTCTACGTTTAATTCTTCTGTAGAAAATAAATTCAACTCAGGGAGAGAAGTACAGTTGAAAAAGTTTTCGACCGCAAAAGGGTTAATTGTCGGTAGTTTTAATATTTAATAGCTCTTAGTATCTCTCTCTCTCTTTCTTTCTTTCTTTTACTTTTTCTCCGAATGACCACCCACGCGAATAAACCACAACGTCACGAAAAAAGAAACAATATTATCTCACCGAACAAAAAAGAAAAAAAAATCCAACAAATTACACTTATTCCCGTATGTTTTAACACAACATTTTCTATCCTCTTCCAAATATATTCATTCCTTTTCACAAACTTATTATCAAATCAATAAAAAAAGGCTATCAACATTTTTATTCGTCGATTAAAACAAAAGTAAAACAAATCAAATAAAATTCACACGTACGTAGTAACTATATTTAATCATTTTATTTTATCTTTCAACAAAAAATAATAATAAGAATGATTATACAAGATAAGATTTAATTACATCATATAAAACATTATTCGAAGTATCGAAATTTTTATAAAATTATGACACGTATTTCTACTACTATTTAAACATAACCTTCACACACATACGCACACACATATATATACAGAGAAAAAAAACACAGAGAGGTTTAAAAAGTAGATAAAAACGTACGTATCATATATTGAAATTAATAAACAATAAATTAAAGTACACATTCTCCTACGCATTTGTCCATTATTCTGTGTTTATAAATATGTATATGTATATATATATGTACGTGTATGTGTATAAATGAATAAATATATAATAAAATATATAAAAAATAAATATATAAAAATAATATATAAAATATTATAAAATAATAATATAAATAATATATATATAAATATATAAAATAATATATATAAATATATAAAAATAAATATATAAAATATTATACATAAATATATAAAATATTATATACATTTATTATATATAAATATATAAAATATTATATATATTTATTATTTTTTATTATTTTATTTATTATATAAATATATATAATAAATAAACAATAAATTAAAGTACACATTCCTACACATTTGTCCATTATTCTGTTTTCATAAGTATGTATATTTATATATATATGTACGTGTATGTGTATAAATGAATAAATATAAAGCCAACAAGCTTCTTTGTAGGTTATCATCGTACTATCGTTATAGTATCGTCGTAGTATCGTTGTCATGCTTCATCGGTCGTGGACCGGAGTCCGGATAAGAACGCATACGAGCCGATTATACGGGGGCTCGTACGTCTTACGAGATAAAAAGATATATTTAGGAAGCAAAGTTTACTCTAAAGATGAGAGCTTATGCTTTTCCAGCTCACTTATGTTAAAAAGAAAGAAAAGAAAAGGAGAGAGAGAGAGATAGAAAATAAAAAGCAAATTCAGAACACGGTTGGTCAAGCAATGACAACCAAACCCACCAATGGTGATGCTGATTTAAACGTAAGATTAGACCGGAGACGGGACCCCTATTTTAAATATAAATATTACAGACCCTTATTTTATATATCCCTTCGTCCCTTTTTTTTCAATTTCTTTTTAAGACAGGGTTTTCTCTAGCATTCTTTCATTTAATTCTTTTTTTTTTATCTTTTCTCGTACTCTCTCTCTCTCTCTCTCTCTCTCTCTTTCTCTCTCTCTCTCTCTCTCTCTCTCTCTCTCTTTTACTATTTTATTTTTTATTTTTTCATTGTTTTTTAAATATATATTTTTATATTAAAAATATATATATTAATATATATTTTTATAATAATATAATATATTTTTTTATAATAATATATTAATATATATTTTTATAATAATATAATATATTTTTTTATAATAATATATTAAATATATTTTATATATATATTAGTTGTTATAATAGTTGTATTTAGTTGTTATAATAGAAAAATTGCATTTGTTACCTGAACAAATTTTTCTGTGTGACATAACACTATACAATGTTAAAGTAAATACAAATGCAATTTATTTGTTAATCTCGTTGTTAGTTGTTATATTTTTATATACGACCCTTTTTTTTTTTATTTATTTATTTACATTTTTTATTACAACGCGTTTTTAATTGATCACCGTATATTATTACGACGTTCTCGAAATTCTTGAAATTTCATTCTTCATTTCTTGAAATTTGATTTCTCATTAATTATGATTCTCTCTAAATTTAATTATGTGATATTGATTATTATATATAATATTTAATTATAATTATTATTTAATTATAAAATATATATAATCTCTTCTCTCTATTTTCCCATTCTCATTTGTTTCTTTTTCTTTTCTCATATTATCTCTGTGCAACGAAATTTGCATATTTATTTAGATACGCGGTGTTTGATTTAATATTAATATTTATATTTATTAATTGACGAGATAATTAATGTGTTTTTATTTTTACACGTTAAGTAATATCTTTAAATATTTAACACGTTTGTAATTTATTTATTTTTGTTAAGTATTCAACGATTTTTATACGATGTTATATTCTAATTGATATATAATTCGTAAATATGTGATTAATTATTTTCAAAAAAAAAAAAAAAGAAAAAGTAAAAAGAAAAGCTTTATTATATTTGATCAAAGCTTTCGAACGTGTTCTATTTAATTTGTTTCAAAATAAATATTAATCGCACGATTAATATTTAAATAGAAAGAGGTAATGTAATTCCTGTCTTCTTGTTGGAAATAACACGTTGACAAAATGTTTCCGATAAATCGATTTTCGAATAATTAATATTACCTAAAATACAGGTGGGCGGTGGGGGAGGGATGGGGGGTAGGCTAGGGGGTTTACTACGGAACGTGAATCCTACATTAATGCACGATATTATATATTATTATTATTATTATTATTCACAGAGAGAAGGCTATTTATTTATTTATACAATGTACAATTTTATTATTATTATTATTATTATTATTATTATTATTATTATTATTATTATTATTATTATTATTATTATTATTATTATAATATGAGAAATAGTTGTCCAAAGTAAATTCTTATTAATATCACCATAAGACACAATAAATAAATTAAATTAACGTGTTTTTTTTCATCCTAACGAAATCCTATAGTAAAATTTGCAATAATTCAAAAAAAAAAAAGATAAAATCCGATACGATATTTTTTCTTTTTTTTTTTTATTTATTTACTTTTAAACAATCAATACGTTTATACTTTTAACATTTATTTAATCGTACGATTACACGCGAATATCACCGTTTCACAATACTCATGGATAAAATAAAAATAACGAAAAACGGAAAATAATAATCGAATTGATTTTTCCTTCTTTTTCTTTCTCTCTCTGTTTTAGAAAATAATTTTTAAGGCGTAGAAAATATATATATATATAGATGAATGTGAGTTGCTAAGAACGAGTATTAGAAGAAGTGGCACTTATGCGAGAGCACTTAACGGGCTCTGCCATTATGAAAAGCTTCGTTCTACCGTTTCAACGTGCGAAAGATTGCATTAATACGACGTTTTCTATCTCCGTTGATTTCTCCCTCTTTTTATTCTTTTTCTTTTATTTATTTTTTCAAGCACGCACATTCAAGTACACGAAAACGTAAAGATCGAACGATAAATACGAATCATTTAAATGATTTTACTTCAAACGAATCTTATTATTTCCTTTTACTTATGAACGTGCGTTATTTTCATTAAATTTCTTTCAATAAAAGCAAAATATATGATTATTATTATCGTTGTTAATTGTTAGAAATCTAAATTGTTGTTATAAGACAGATTAGGATATTAATTAGTTCAATATAAGCAAAATTTATTATTATTATTATTATTATTATTATTATTATTATTATTATTATTATTATTATTAATTGATAGGAATCTAAATTGTTGTTAAAATCGATTTGAATATAAATTAGTATACTAAATTCTAGGAAGATTAATTAACACCGAACTTGATCAGTATTTATTATTTAAACTAATATTTGATTATATACAACAGCACTCAATTTTTCACTAGCAAAATTAATTCTAAAATAATCATTTATTCTTTATAGAAAATATTTTCAAAATAAACATATTTCACACACACAATTAAATCAAATATCACAAATGTGCTATAATTTAACTCGCATAAAATTTGTTCCACACACAAATAACAATTATTAATATAATTTAAAATTAATATATACATCCCTATTTTATGCTACTTAAATAAAAATTCGTTATACATTCAATTTATTTAATTATCAAAAAAATATACAAAATAAAAAAAAAGGAAAAATATTAAAAGTATTGTTCGAAAAAGTCTCCAATGAAATAATTTAAATAAATATAAATAAAGTATAGATATATATAAACTAAAATATCTCTCGTTAAGTTTAACAATGTTGTTAATCACTTTTCCCAGTATGCTTTTCTCATCAATCGTTAAAGGGTGTTAGACGGATTTAAACGAGAGAATGAAAATGAGAGAAAGAGAGAGAGAGAGAGAGAGAGAGAAAGATAAATAGATAGATAAATAGATAAATAGATTAAGAGAGACAGAGAAGGATAGAAGGTGAAGAGAAGAGGGGTGAGGGGGTGAGTGGTTGAGCGATGAGGGGGTAGAGGGATGTCGAAAGAGGACGTTGACGAGTTTCGTTCGAACGATAAACTCGTCAGAGGGAAACAGCCTGCGGACACATCGTTGAAGTTAACGCGATAACGCCGTTATAATGTCGTAGTTGTAGTAGTTGTAGTTGTAGTTATGTGGTTGTAGTTGTAGTTGTATAGTTGTCGTCGTTAACAGCAGTAACACAACCAACAGAAGCAGAAGCAGCAGGAAGAGGAAGAACAGAGTTCAACCCTGCCAAAGGCACTCCCGAGAATAGAGAATTTTCGCGTGCATCGGGATCATCTTCCTATCTTTCTTTGATACCACCTCGTAAAGTCATCTTATATCTATCTCGTAAAACTAAATGTTCAAATAATCGACAGTGTGACTGGTTTGTGTGTGTGTGTTTGTATTCGTGTGTGCTTTGTTTTATTATCAAATTATTTTTGTACCTTTTATTTACGTTTTAACTGCAGCCGACGATTATACTCGTCGCGAAGTTACATCAATTGTTTGGATAATGACAAGTATTCTTGTAATGAAGATATAAAAATTGTTTGTATAATGACACGAGAATTTTTATCGTGAAGGTTTAACGATTTTATCAAATGATTTTTGTATTTTTATTACGTTTTAATTGCAGCCGACGATTATACTCGTCGCGAAGTTATATCAATTGTTTGGATAATGACAAGTATTCTTGTAATGAAGATATAAAAATTGTTTGTATCATGACGAGTGTATTTGTCATCAAGATATAAAAATTGTTTGTATAATGACAAATATTCTTGTAATGAAGATATAAAAATTGTTTGTATAATGACGGGTATTTTTATCATGACGATTTAACGATCTTATCAAATGATTTTTGTATTTTTAGTACGTTTTAATTGCAGCCGACGACTATACTCGTCGCGAATTTATATTAATTGTTTATATAATGATGAATATTCTTGTCTCGAAGGATAAAACAATTGGTTTTGTATAGTAACGAGTATACTCGTAGCGAAGAACAATTGATGATTTTTAATTTTATAACAATTGCATGGAAAAATTATTAATCGGTGTTAACTGTTTTAAAAGTGGACGTTGTTCTTTTTCTTTTATCAAATAATTTTCCTATTTTTAGTACGCTCTAATTGCATTCGACGATTATACTCGTCGCGAATTTATATTAATTGTTTATATAATGACATAAGTATTTTTGTCATGAAGATATAAAAATTGTTTGTATAATGACGGGTATTTTTATCATGACGATTTAACGATCTTATCAAATGATTTTTGTATTTTTAGTACGTTTTAATTGCAGCCGACGACTATACTCGTCGCGAATTTATATTAATTGTTTATATAATGACATAAGTATTTTTGTCATGAAGATATAAAAATTGTTTGTATAATGACGAGTATTTTTGTCGTGAAAATTAACCGATCTTATCAAATGATTTTCGTATTTTTAGTACGTTTTAATTTAGCCGACAACTATACTCGTCGCGAATTTATATCAAATGTTTGGATAATGATGAATATTCTTGTCACGAAGGATAAAACAATTGGTTTTGTATAGTAACGAGTATACTCGTAGCGAAGAACAATTGATGATTTTTAATTTCATAACAATTGCATGGAAAAATTATTAATCGGTGTTAACTGTTTTAAAAGTGGACTTTGTTTTTTTTCTTTTTTCAAATAATTTTCCTATTTTTAGTACGCTCTAATTGCAGCCGACGATTATACTCGTCGCGAATTTATATTAATTGTTTATATAATGACATAAGTATTTTTGTCATGAAGATATAAAAATTGTTTGTATAATGGCGAGTATTTTTGTCGTGAAAATTAACCGATCTTATCAAATGATTTTCGTATTTTTAATACGCTCTAATTACAGCCGACGATTATACTCGTCGTGAAGAAAAAAATTAGAATATTTTCAATTTCAAATAACAAATGCATGGAAAAATGATTAATCGGTGTTAACCGTTTCATATCCAACCGTTGGACGTGAATCACATCCAACAATCTCATTCATAATAGAAAGAAATCTTGTATTCGAGAAAGAAAAAAAAAAAGAAAAATGTAAAACGTTTGAAACGATTAATTCATGTTAAAATGATTGAAACAATTTTTTGAATGCACTTTCTCTCCTTTGCTGTTGGCTCGTTTAAAAACGAGAAATCGGTTTAGTTAAAGATAGTGTGGTTTGTCTGTTAAATCGTAGTCACTGTCGTATCTGGAAAGAGAACGGAAGTGAGAACGAGAAGAGGAGGATAATCGAGGAACTATGGTTGAACGATCGAAAGGATTTGATAGAAAGAGAAAGAAAATGAAAGGAGAATGATAGAAAAAGATATATGGTCTTACTTGAAGAGAACTTAAATTCGATCGTAAACCAAAGGAAATCGTCTATAACATCAAATTCGTATCTTTATTTCCTTCGAAGTATATTTTATCCTTTTCCTATCCCCATGAACGAATCCCCATCCTATTTTCTGATTTCAATTTATTTCCTATCCAACATTAAATAAAAAGTAAATTTGATATAAGTGAGATCTTTCGAATATTTTTACATGATTAACAATACAAAATATATATATTTTGATATATTATAATAATATATTATATTTATATATATATTAAACAATATATTATAAAAATATATTTTTCAAAATAATTTGATTTTTATTTAACATTGGGATACATAAAATATTTAATACAAAATCAATGAGAGGGAGAAATGGGAATTAAAATGTAACAATAATAAAATTAATAATTAATTAATAATAAATACAATGTCCATATAGATTAGCTTTTTCTTCTTCTTTTAAAATAATTTCAATATTCGATCGATTTATTTTTACTCAATATAACTCTTTTGAACATCTATTAATATAATTCATTGATAATTTATTGTAGAAAATGATTTGACGATAAACGAATCGTTCTCGCAATAAAGATAAAAGATTATATCTATAATGAATTAATCAAATTGTTTAAAAATGTATTAAAGTTATCGCAAATATGAATCTACACTGATATGAGTTGAATCTCATTTGTAATGACATAGTACTCAATTAATTTGATTTTTTTTCGCTTTGAAAACTTACTCAGGGCCAACTAGTCACACATGCGAACACACTTACATGCATGTATATATATACAATACATGTTTTTATATTATATATATGTACACTGATGTAATTGCATATCTACTTGATAGATAGGATTGTAATACCCACGTGTATGCGTAATTTCAAGGACAATATGTACCCAGACTCCGAGAACGTTTTTCTACATTCTCAAAGAAACTTGCCTGGAATGAATTTTATCTTTTTCTTGCAAATAGAAAGCTGATCCGCATACTTCCGCTTTTACGGAATCTTCCATTCGATTGATTATTTATTACAGTATATTAGATTTTTCAAAACCATCCAACAGAAGAACAACCTTTGACATATTATTTTATAACTTATTTCATTATTTTATCTCAACACAAAATTGATTAGATATTTATAACTAAAGAATATAAAATAATTCACACACACACACACACACAAAACACGTCATTCAACGGATTATTATAAAATTCATCTATATAACAAATATTTATTTTTTATAATTTTTAAATCAAACAAATGATCAATCAGCCTAAATAAATATACAAATCAATTGTTCATATATATATTTGAAACAGTATTTATTCCTTACCCTAAACTATCAAATAACCGCTTTAAAATAAGAAAGAAAAAACCATACACATTTATATAAAATGAGATTATTTTGTCAATTATATAAAGAACAATTAATTTAAAAATGAATGATATAGACATATTTTATTAATTTTCATTAGCAATTTAATTGACAACATTTTTATAAATCAAAATAAACGATAGTTCGATTTCTAATATATTAAATTTAATAACAATAATATATAATAATCGTGATATTATAAAGCGTGATATAAAATATATATATTTAAAAAGGATGAGCATTGGATGAAAAATAAATTGAGAACCACTGAACGGCATCTCGCTGTCTAATCCGACCGACTTGCGCGACGGCGCACGCCGAGAGTTTCACTCCCGTCAGATTCAAGAACTTTGTATAAAAGAGGAGGTTCTATCTAGCTACCGGTTTTCACAATCGAGGCCCCACGACTCGCGGTGCTACCATATATCTCTCTTTCTTTCTATACATAGGCACACACACATACACATACACGTATATATATATATATAAATCTCTTTCTATCATACACTCAAAGATCCAGCTGTTCTGTTCTCCATCTCTCTTTCTACTCCCTCCTCCCCCCTTCCCTTTCTCTCCGTCACACTGATATTCTCTCTATCTCTCTCTTCCTTTGCTTTACTGTTTCTATCAATGTTTTCCTCTCTCTCTTATTCTCTTACTATCTCGCTAATTCTTTCTCTCTCTTTCTTACTCTTTTTTTATATATCAATATTTTTCTTTTTATTTTACCATTTACCTCTTTCATTCTCTCTTTCTTTCTTTTTTCTTTTTCTATATCTCAATGTTTCTATTTTTATTTCATTCTCTTTTTATTTCACTATTTGTCTCTCTCTTACTCTCTTCATTATGTCACTAATTCTCTGTCTCTCTCTCTCTTTCTCTTTTTCTATATCTTAATGTTTCTCTTTTTATTTCACTGTTTGTCTCTCTCTTACTCTCCCATTATGTCACTAATTCTCTCTCTCTCTTTCTCTTTTTCTATATTTCAATGTTTCTCTCTTTATTTCACTATTTTTCTCTCTCTTACTTTCTTTACTACCTCACTAATTCTCTCTCTCTCTCTCTTACTCTCTTCACTATCTGACCGATTCTCTCTCTCTTTCCCTCTCTTATTAATTCTTTCTCGCTATTACTCACTGTTTCTTTCTCTTTCTCTCTTTCTTTCTGTTTGTCTTAATTTTTTTTTATTATGTCTATCCATCTTTGTAACACTCTATGGATACTAAAATGTTCGCAGTCATCATCCTTTTATTAGCCGTAAACAATTTTTTTCCCAATCAATCTTTACCCCGTTTGACATTTCCTTGGATCAATTAACGGCATTGATGTCTCCTCGATCGATTCGCAGCATTGATGTCTCCTCGATCGATACGACGTGCAACAACAGCAGCAGCAGCAGCATTGATGTCTCTCTCTTCTCTAATTTATTCTCATTCAAATTTGATTCTTTATATTTTCTTACTTTATACTTTCATATCTTTTTCTCATCATCGTATATCTTTTACATTAACATATTACATACTTATTATATATAATATTATTTTTATTCGTTATATTATTAACGTAATTATAATTAATATACGTAATCGATTAATATATATCAATTTTTATTACACACTTATGATTTTTACTTTATACTTTCATCTTTTTCTCATCATCTTATATATTTTACTTTAACATATCTCATACTTATTATATATATTATTTTTATTCGTTATATTATTAACGTAATTATAATTAATATACGTAATCAATTAATATATATCAATTTTTATTACACACTTTTGATTTTTACTTTATACTTTCATCTTTTTCTCATCATCTTATATCTTTTACTTTAACATATTACATACTTATTATATATAATATTATTTTTATTCGTTATATTATTAACGTAATTATAATTAATAAATGTAATCGATTAATATATATATATATATTAATTGTTATTAATACTTATGATTTTTCTAAGATGTATAGTGTTCTAAGTGAAATAAGTTTGTTCCTTCGTGTCAGAGAAAGGATAAACACAAACACGCACACCATATATTTTATTTATACATTTACGTGTGTATGTGTGTGTTTGTGTTTGTTCGAAAGATACACATCTGGTATGAAAGTAACGGATTTGAAAGTGCATCTAACTTTTTCTCGCGAGTTCTTACTCGTACGAACGATCTATTTATCTATCTATCTATCTATCTATCTATCGAACGATCTATCGATCTTTTTTTCTCTCTCTTATTGCGAGTAAGTCACGAGACTCGAATTTAAGATCGGTAAAACGACGTCCGAAGCAAATTCTATTAGGTGAAATCCAATAAAGACGTGTTGTTCGTCGTACACGCATACGAAGGGCTTTCCACCCAACCTTTTTCACACCCTCCCTTTACTCCCACCCCCTTTACCAACCACCCGTTCGATCACAACTTGTATATATATATAGGAGTTTTTTTGTTGACTTGGTGACACTGCTTCTCCACGAGCTTCCACCAACGAGTAAATCGATTTTAATCTTAACCAACATCGGCCCCTGGGTTTTATTCGAAGCCTTGCAGCATCTAAACGTAATTTGTTTTCTTTTTTTTTTTTATTTAACTTTTCGATAATTCTTAACAAGTTTCTTTCAACGTATACGAGGGGGGGAGGGCTGTACAAATTAATATATATCGATAAATATTTTTATTATTTATTATATCGAAAGAATTTATTTTTACTCATTGGTAAAATTAATTTGTCATATTTGACGTTTAAATATTTATACAAATGTGACAACTTTATTTGATATTATATTCTTTTAATAATTATTAAATATAGATATATATATTATAATTTTATCGTATTATAGTATTGCATTGAATAATAATAATATTAAAAAAAAAATTATTTAACTTAAATAACAAATAAAATATTCATCCACCTCCACTTCCTCCAACACCTACGATACATAAAATTTTCCAAAATAATTCTAAACTTGTCTCGTGTGAAGCAAAATGCAATTCGAAAATAAAGAAATTAAAAGTTTAAATAAATTTCTAAAGTATACATATATATATACAACACTTTTTTAAACTTTATATACGTTTAACAAATAAAAAAACTTTCACAGAATCGAATACGTTTTCTTTTTCAAAGAATCGAATGATGGAATTTCTCCGAACGGATAGAAATATGATTGGTGTTCAGTTGGAGACCAACGGAAAGGGACAACAAAGGATAGAAAGAGAAAGATATATAAAAGTATAGCGATTCATAGGAGGAAGTAATTTTGTTAGATCTCGGACGCACCCCGTATTTCTCTCTTTCTCTATCTCTCTCTCTCTCTCTCTCTTTCTTATTTCTATTTCTTTTATTTTTGTTTTTATTTTGTTATTTTTATTATTTTTATTTCAAACACGTAGGTTTGCACGACGTAGCTTCGTAGTACAACGTCCGATTCTTCGGTTATCCTTTCACGGTTGCCTACCGTTATACACTTCTTGTGTTATTACAGTAATCATAGTACAGCCGCAATACTGAGAGAGCGTGGCCCATATTTCAGTGATGTGTAATCAATGATTCTTATTATTCCGGCTGCGTGAGCGCAGCAGCAGCAACAGCAGCAGCCTCTTCTTTATCTTTCTCTTTCTCTATTTCTTCTTTTACATCCGTAATTTCCGTTCTCGCATGTTCAATTTATATCTCATGAGACTTCCTCATTATTATTCTTTCGATCGGGACATCGTATATAAGTTAAAAAACAGAAAAATATAATATAAAATTGTCTACGTTGATTTATTTTTTCATATATTATATTATATAATCGTTAACAGTTTTATCTTGTAACAGGATGTAATTTATTTATAATATATATATATTACATATTATTTTTATAATATAATCAATCAGGATATAATTAATTTAAAATATATATTATATTATTATTACATATTATTTATATTATATTATTTTCACATATATTTATTATATTATTTATTACATATAATATAATCAATCAGAATATATTATATTTTTTTATATACATATATATTATATAAAGTATTTTTATATTATAATCAATCAACAGTATATAATTAATTTATGTATAATATATGTATTATATATTATTTGTATAAAATTATCGATCAGGATATAATTAATTTATAATATATTTAGTGAGACGCAACCCTGACGCATTTGTTCGTTCGAAGAACTCTCCCAATAAATTCGAGCTTCAGTTGTTTAAAATAAAATCGAGAGAGGCCCGGGATTCGAACCCAGGATCTTTAGCATACCGAAAGAACACTCTACCACTTGAGCCACGAAGACCTGTAATTTATAATATATATATATATATATTATAAAGTATTTTTATATTATAATCAATCACAGTATATAATTAATTTATATATAATATTTATATTATATATTATTTTTATAATATAATCAATCAGAGAATATATTATATTTACAATATAATCAAGTAATAAATGGATTAATAATATATATACAGAAGTAGATAAATAAATGAAATTCAAGTTTTATTGTTTTCTTATTTCGTTAAACACACACTTCTTCAGATAAAACACCGAACGTATATTAATCATACTTATATTAAATAGTATTCTTTGTATATTTTCTTTTTAATCCCAATTTTCGTGAGTTTCTTTTCAATAAAAAATAGTCAAATAAATAATTAACAAAAAAAAAACGGAGTATATTATTTTTGAAGGAAAGTCGTATTCTTTGAATTTGACTAATCATTGTTTAAAAATAGTTCCATACTGATAAAAAAAAAGATAAAAAAATTAGCCTCTTCACCGAAGCGAATCGTAATGTTCTCCCATTCTTTGTTCTCTTTCTTTCTTTTTTTTTTCTTTTTTTCTTTTTCGTACCAATTTCATTTCCGCGTCACACAGAGAGTAATTGTTTGACTGTTGGGTGGTAATCGGTGTGACGGGTTGGATTTATTACTTTTATCTTCTTTTTTAACCAACGTATATGATTCACCAGTGGCATGAAACGCGTGACATAAGAAAGAGAAAGAGATAGAATATAATGATATGATAATACGTGTAATTTCTAAATTTAAAACAATGCTTTTGCACGAATAAATATTTTCTATAGAGTAGGTAGACACACACACACACACACATATATACATGCACAGAGAGAAAGAGAAAGAGAAAGAGAAAGAGATACATTGACGTTTAACAATAATGTCGAGTTTTCATCGCGTCGTGCAAAGACTGTGACAACGTTTGAATATTCAAATTCCGTGACACAATCGATACGATAAAATCGAACGATATTGTCGTCCATTGAGTAGTAGTATGACGTGGGCAAATCCAATAAAAAGGAAATGGAAAGAAAAGTAATCGAAGATAAATGAAAAGGCAAGGGATAAAAGGGATAGAGAGGGGAACCCCCATTTTGCGTTATCTTGGATTTCAGTTCTCGCAATAAAAAAAAAGAAGAAAAAACAAGTAAAGATATTCCGATAATTTAATGGAAGTGGCAGATGATGAGTAGTAATAGTAGTAGGAAAAGAAATACTTGGGGCAAATGGAAAGAACCTTTTTTCATGGGGGTAAACTTGGATTTGTACTTTAGTGATAAAAATAAAAATAAAAAAGCTAACATATTTTAATAATATGATAGAAAATATAAATAAGAATAAAAATCTAATCAAATATATGTGCCCATAATTATGAAGCTGAGTCATTACGATTTAAGTCAAAATTGAAAACAAAAATGATTTTATCAGTTATTTCGCATCATATTATTTGAAACTAAATTAATTCAATATAATTTTCACGATATATTGTCAAAAATGAACCGTTAGATAGTGTTTGTTATTTCAATATTATAATAAAATTCATTTGGTGTTCAAATGTAATCCTTTAAATATCTCGAAACAAGAGATATATGACTTATTGTTAGACCACTTTCATAATTCTGAGCAGATATATACAGGTTGGTCTACCAACTATTAGCATCTAATTATTTCCGTTATTTGTTATAATATATAGAAAAATGTTATATACAAATAGATTAATTATATCACAGGAAAGTTGGACAAGATAACAAAAATCAGAACATCATGTTTATTAATTAATTTAATAACCATTAAATATCTCCAAAACAAGAGATATAATATGTGACTTAGATCACTTTCATAATTATCTGCACATATATTATTTTTGAATACTTGAGCTTTAGGTTCATGTTTTCCTTATAAAAAGATATATGAAACAAGAAATACATTCTAATGACTATAAAAAGATATAGGGAAAAAAAGAAGTGAAAGAAAGATAGAAAGAGAGATGATCTGACATGTATTTATGAGGAGTAAGAAAAAGATGACCTATCTAATGCAATAATGGTTTCCTTTCCCTGTATCTAAACAGTGATTCGACGCCGCCCAGGAGTCCTTTCACTGTCACTGAAGCAGCAGCAACCAAGTAAACAAGCAAGTAAGCAACAGCAAGCAACAATGCATTAGAGCAGCAACCAACACACTAACGATGTCTTTTCGGAGCAACGACCACTGTTTGTCGTTACTTGCTGTTGCTACTGCTACTGCTACTGCTAGTGGTGCTGCTGGTTTACTGTGCAGTTGCTGGTTTACTGTACTGTACTGTACTGTACTGTAATATTGTGTTGTACTGTACTGTACTGTAATATTGTACTGTACTGTAATATTGTACTGTACTGTACTGTAATATTGTACTGTATTGTACTGTAATATTGTACTTTACTGTACTGTAATATTGTACTGTACTGTAATATTGTACTGTACTGTACTGTAATATTGTACTGTATTGTACTGTACTGTACTGTAATATTGTACTATCCTATCCTGTTCAGTTAAGTTCAGTTCAGTTCAGTTCAGTTCTGTTCAGTTCAGTTTCGTTCGGTTTAGTTCAGTTCAGTTCAGCTCAATTCAGTTCTGTTCAGTTCAGTTCAGTTCAAATCTGTTTAGATCTGTTCAGTTTAGTTCAGTTCAATTCTGTTCAGTTCAGTTCAGTTCAAATCTGTTCAGATCTGTTCAGTTTAGTTCAGTTCAGTTTAGTTCAGTTCAGTTCTGTTTAGTTCAGTTCAGTTCAAATCTGTTCAAATCTGTTCAGTTCAGTTCAATTCAGTTCAGTTCAGTTCAGTTCAGTTCAGTTCAGTTCAGTTCAGTTTAGTTTAGTTCAGTTCAGTTCAGTTCAGTTCAGTTCTGTTCTATTCTGTTCTGTTCTATTCTGTTAGTTGATGCTGGACTGGTATATCGTTGTTACGAGCCAAGCGGTGAACCACCTACCTCGTTAAAGCTCTCTCCACAACGTTTGTTGAAATTGCTCGAACGTGCTCGAAATAATAAAGATCTTTTTAAGTTAAAGAAAGCGAGAGGAGGAGGAGGAGGAGAGGAAGATGATGTACGGTCAAATGGTGAATGAATTTTCAACGACACCGAGGATAAACGTATATCCGTCTTTATTATTAGACTAAAAAGTATATTATACGTCGTGTCTAGAAAATTATACATTATATTCCTATTAGTTTGTTTAAAATATTATATATACATGATGTGTGTGTGTGTGTGTGTGTGTGTGTAATAATCATCTTTGCTAACTGGATTTTGACACTAGATAAAGATGTATTTATTATTTATTTCCAAGTTTTAATAATTTAGTACAATTTACATACACCCTGTATTAATTATAATACAAATTATTTCATAATTTATTTATTCATCGTATAATACTATATTATACAATAATATATACGAGAATCTGGAATCTATCTATTTATTAAAAGAAAAAGTAATAGAAAAAAAAAGAATGTGTATAATGCAAACGTTTTGCAAAATAAAAATGATATGAAATGGAGGAAGGAAAGGAAAAAAAAAAGAAATAAGTAAATACAGGAAGATATAATAATATCATATGAATCCGATACGATAAATTCATATTGCTAAATCATAGGGATCATTGTCGGAGTGTATCATTATCTTTTATTTATTGTACCGTTAACTGGACTCAATATATCTTCGAGAAAGAGTCATCGAGTTTAATAATAGTAATAATAATAATAACAACACAACACAATAATAATAATAATAATAATAATAATAATAATAATAATAATAATAATAATAATAATAATAATGATGATCACGAGATGATGATAATAATAATAATCATCGTGACGATAATAATAGGTATAAAAAAAGAAAAAAGAAAATTTGTATTGAAAGTTTATTAAAAAAAAAAAAAAAAAAAAAAAAAAAAAAGTATAAAATAAGATCGTGATAATTTTATCTAACAAATAATCGATCATCGTGTCTTCTCTTTGTCGGTAGCATTATTTGTCGTTGTCTGGTGACGTAGAGTAGAATACACGTGACTCATTGTCAGGAAAAAAAAAAAAAGAAGAAAAAAGAAAGGAAGTGGAACACTGACCTAGGTCAATCCTCCGAATCTCCCTTTCGTTCATTCGTTCGTCCTTATCTTTCAACGTCGAACAACCCAACCAACCAACCAACCAACCAACCAACCTTTCTTCTCCTTTATTTCACCCTTGAGAATCCGTTCCGACGTTCTACTCTTTCTTTCATACTTATTTTTTTATTTTTTCCTTTTTTTCTAGCTTCCTCCACCACCACCCCCCACCCCCACCCCCAACACCCTCCTCGTAGTCGGACGCATCGATTCGAGCAACGACGACGAGAGCAGCCAACATTTTCCTTCTTCTTCCATTCAGCCCCCTACCCACCCCCTACCCAGCCCCCCACCACCACCGTCTTTTTCTTCTACCTTCTTTTTTTATCCTCGACGAATCCTCGAGGAAAAAAAATATAACAACCAATTGCCTTACGCGTGATTTATCAACGATGTGTTTTTTTACTTTTCGCGATTAGATTTTAGATTTTATTCCTTTCAATTTCTTTTTTTTTATCCTACATATTTTCTTTTCTTTGGTTTTTATTTTTTTTTTTTTTCAGTAAAGGAAATATGAATTTGATGAGAAATTATTCTTCCTCGTTATATTTATTTTTCGATCCTACCCTTTTAGGTTTCGTCAAATGACGAATGGTTTCTTTTTTCGTTTTCCCCCTTTTTAAAGTTTTTCGATTTTTCGATGTAATAAAAATAAAAGAGAAATAAATCTAACGATACTAATCGATTATGTCATCTTATTTCTTAAATAATCATTCGCATTATTAACATTCCTCGTTAAATTTACAATAAAAAAAAAAAAAAAAATAAGAAAGAAAACCTCGTTAACATTTCAAATAATTCTCAACCCTTTTATTATCTTTCGAATAATCCTCAATCATATTGTCAATTGTAGAAATTAAAATTCACTCCCTCTATCCCCCTGTCCCCGTCCCTCGATCCTCCTCTCCCGCTGGCCTATCGTTTAACGTTTCACGGTATTAATTTAGCTTGTTGTGTTGTAACGACAAGCTTTCACTTTGTTTAAACATTTGAAAAAGATTCGTGTGCCGATAGGAGGTATATTATTTAGATAGACGATAAAAAAGTGTATGCAGCTTTTAAAATCAACTGGCCTTATCTTAACCATGCATATTTATAATATTATCCGTTCGCGCACAAACACACATGCACACACACACACACACACATGCACACACACACACACACACACACACAAATAATATACATATGTATAGGTTCTATTAATTGCCAGCCACTTATTTTGCTTAACGAAGGATTCATCAAGAGTCTCCTTTGGATAATCGTAGCTCTTCGTTCCCGTCGAGTTGTATCGTTACGTTTCGCACGAAGTAATTTACACTATCCGTGGAGAGTACATTAGAGTTTGTGAGATCTCTCTCTCTCTCTCTCTCTCTCTCTCTCTCTCTATCTCTATCTCTATCTCTCTTTCTCTTCATCTCTCTCTTTCTCTTTAAAACACATAGACTCAAGTAAACTCACGTTCATTTTCTCCCTCTCTCTCTCTCTCTCTCTCTTTTTCTCTATCTCTCTCTCTCACTCTCTTGTCTGCTTTTGGCCGTAATTCCATAGTTGCTTGGATAATAGTTACGTAACTGTTAATGCAGTTGCAGTTCGCTCGCACGGTGTAACTAAGCTAATCGTCAAATATTTACCAAGCCGTATAATGCAGCCTATTGCTCTCTCTCTTTCTCTCTCTTTCTCTCTCTATCTTTCTTTCTCTCTCTATCTCTCTCTCTCTTATTTTCTTTCTAACTCTATAGTCAGCCCCTCTCTCTCTCTCC
Organism: Polistes metricus; assembly: GCA_010416925.1. Lineage (NCBI taxonomy): Eukaryota > Metazoa > Arthropoda > Insecta > Hymenoptera > Vespidae > Polistes > Polistes metricus. The sequence goes on along the minus strand of QUOH01000015.1, from coordinate 1,539,690 downwards.
CTCTCTCTCTCTCTCTCTCTGTCTCTTTCTCTTTCTCTCACTCTCTATCTCTCTCTTTCTCTTTCTTTTTCTCTTTCTCTTTCTCTCACTTTCTATCTCTCTCTTTCTCTTTCTCTCTCTCTCTCTCTCTATCACTCTCTCTTTCTCATTCTCTTTTTCTATCTCTCTCTCTCTGTCTCTATCACTCTCTCTTGCTCATTCTCTTTCTCTCCTTCTCTATCTCTCTCTCTTTCCTTTTCTTTTTCTCTTTCTCTCTCACTCTCTATCTCTCTCTTTCTCTTTCTAATTTTATAGCCAGCCCATTCTTTTTCTATTTCTTTCTCTGTTACTCGTTTACCTTTTTCTTACTATGATATTTCCTTCTTCGTCTTTACCAATACTACGTTTTTTTACATATATACTTATATGATTACATTTTCATATTATATATATATATATATATATTTATATGTTAATGTGAAAGATCACAATTGGAGAATGTTCAGAAGATTCGCATGGCAAAGGAAATCATGCTATTTTTTTTTGTATATTATTATTACAGTTACATCTAATACTATTGGAATAGTTTGGAAAAATATCAAATTGTCATCATATCTGACTGAGTACTTTCAAAAGATTTCTGACACTAGGAAAAAAAATAATCATAAAAAGTTCACTGAATCATCAACATACACTTGCTAGCGGCTTAAGAACGACACACACACACACACACACACGTATTACGCTTTTTAATTAATTTTTCTTATAAATAAAATCTTATTAAACTTAAAGATCAAAATTCACATTAAAGAAATGTAAAGAGAAACTTTCTGTACGATATTGAAAGTAATAAAATATACTTAAATGAAATCAATTAATTAGTTAAAATTATTTCTATCGTTTGTGCATGCAATTCCTAAATCAAAAATTCAAACGCGTGAACAGAAAAAGAAAAAATGCAGAATCGTGCAACGTCAAGGAAAATTGGATGCTTTTTCAGCTTATACCAATAAATATGAGAATTGAATTCTATCTCATGATTTGTTCAAGATTTCGTCAAAATTTCGTCAAAATTTCGTCAAGATTTCGTCAAAATTTCTTTTTTACCTAAACAAAAAATACAAAAACAGAAGTATTACTTATTTACTCAAGAAATATATTATCTTTAGTAAATGTAAGAGTGCTAAAAAATTCGGAGTCTAGCATGTGAAAAACTGTGATAGAATAAAACCTGTTATTACACACACATTGTGAATAAAAGTATTTTATTTATTAATATATCTCTTCTTTAATAAGAAGAGATGTTTATCAACCTATAGAAGGGCTCATATGATCATTTGTTATATGACCAAAATAATAAAAAAAAACGTATAAAAACAATAAACATTCAATCTTTCACCTGTAGTATTCGATATGTGTTGACATTCACCATGTAAAAATCTTGACATTCTCCAATTTCGGTCTTTCACGATTACATATATATAACTACAATTATATATACATAAATACACATTAATACGTTCATAGATTCATAGATGTATTCATAAATGGTTTTGATACATTAACACATCATACATTTATAAATTCACGTACACATAAATGTATTTATACATGCATTCATACGTTCATATATAAATCCATATATACATTCATACATGTATAGGATATGTTCATACATAAGTTCATATATACTTCTTTACATGCATTTATGCATACATATATACAATACATGTATAAGAGTATACAAATGAATGGAGAAGAACCCAGGGCCAGCAAGTTTCTCTCTCTCAAGGAAAATCTAAGCATACCAAGACACGTTGCTTACCATTCCCATTCTCTTCTTCTTCTTCTTCTTCTTCTTCTTCTTCTTCATCTTCATAATTCTCCTTCTATTATTCGCCAACGCAATTTACATTCATGCCACCAACCAATATGTCTACTATTTCATCTTTCTCTCTTTCTCTTTTGCTAAACACACAACATACAAGAGACCTCATCAGACAATCCGATTAATATTAAAACAAATTCTTCTTATTTTCTTCTTCTTTTTTCTTTTTTAAACTCTGACCATAACTATTGTATTGTTTTTATTACAGTGAAATGTAATACAATGTGTATAATACATTATTTGAAATTCAAATCAAACGGGATTAAGCTGAAAGGATTAAGGGATCATTCGTTCGTTTCTTCGTTCGTTCATTCGTTCGTTCGTCTGTGTTGGATCTTAAAACCACCCACTAACTTTCTTAAACCCCCCCCAAACCTGCCTCCTCACCACCTCTTCCACCCCATTTTCTTCTGCCATCCTTTACCAACTTGGGTTTTTGAATAAATTACTTCTGACCTTATCTTCTTGGCCGGAAACAACGTGATTACGGAATATGCTACTCAATCCGGCCGGTTGCTCATTACCTTAGCCGTTTTCCCAAGAGTTTTCTCTTTAAACTTCTTTTCCATCTTTACTTTTCTTCTTCTTCTTCTTCTTCTTCTTGGTTCATCTATGTTCGTTTCATTTTACTACCATCTCTTTACCAGCACACCTATCTTTTATTAATAATAACCTTCCATCTTTTCCCGTTACCAACGTCAAGATTGGATGTCTTGTACGCTAATGATCTCGTTGTCTATTTAACAATGTTCACAGAGAAAGATAAAGAGAGATAGAGATAGATAGATAAATAGATAGTTAGATAGTTAGATAGATAGGACATAGAGAATATTATCTTCCACGTTACACACTATGTTACAATAGAATATACATAGAAAGCTGAGAAGCAGAACAGCAAGCAAGCACTTGCTGCTTGCCTGCCTGCCTGCCAACCCATTTCACTTCCTTCGTAACTTTTCAAGTCTCTTTGTTAGGGGCTCGGTTACATTATTGATGAATAAGGAAGAGCACGTAATTCGAGGGAAGGAATAATTAATAATCAACCGGTGTGTGTAGAGAAATCTTTCAATGTGAACTAGAAATTGTAGGGTGGGTTACTGCTACTATTGGGATTTTGATTGATTTAGAATGAAAACCTCTCGACACGTACTTTATTTTGATTTTTTTGTCTTATTGTTTTATTCATGATACACGGGTACCTAAGTAACTGACAATTATATCTTTCTCTCTTTAAAAATATATATAAGTCATTTTTTTTATCGTTAATTCAATAAATTATCTGATAGAAGGGTTATACGTTAAATTTAATGAAACATCAGAAATGAAATTCTATTGGTATTATTAATACTAGATTTACGGACTAAGCTAATTTGACTCGTTCAAAATTTGATTACTATTTATATATAAAATGTAAATATTAATTCCTACCCTCTACTCAACCCTTTCATTCAATGTTTGCAAGTCCGTAAATCTAGTGTTAATATTTTGAATGTTATGATGGTGGTTTACCAATAACCAACACTAAAAGTTTGTGTGTGTGTGTTTCATGGATGAAATATAATACTTCTTCCTATTTCTAGACAATTGCTCAATTTGTCATTGATTAAATTTGTTATTTGATTTGAATTGTTACAGGAAAGCGATTTGCTGAACCCAATTGCTCGGCTTTCGGACTATCACATATACAGAATTCCGAACGCAAAGAAATACTTTAACGCCCCATTCGAGTGGGGCGCCTGTCTTAGGCCAAGTAGCAACGCTGAGGCCGAAGACACGGAAACTGGTGAGCACGGGCTCAAGGTTATCGCCTTTAACAGCGAAAAGGCACGGGCTTGTTGGCTTACAGCCATGAGGCTCGCCAAGGTAACGTCAATTTTTCTTCTTTCCTTTCTTCACTCCCCCAACGCCCCACCACCCCTTTTTTTCTTTATGTTATTTCTTTCCTATCTCAATCGTTTAATGTTTTCTAGCAAACTAAGCTTGCGTTTTGCCAACTTTCAAATTTCATTTTACAATGCATGTTTATATGTGTACAGCAAATCGGAGAAAAAATAGGTCGGGGGTGTGTTGTTGTCATTCAATATTAGATGATTAATTAAAAAGGAAAATTGATATGGGTAATAAATTAAATAGTTATATGAAATACTAGTAAACGTATAAAGTTTTGTTAAAATATCTGAAGGATATACGGAGATCTTATGTTGCACAGGTTAATGTTGAAACAAAAATTGAAAAATGTCAGTTTATTATGCACGTTTATAAACAATTAGAATTGATTGCAAAATCAGAATGTTGAAACGATGAAATTGAAAATTGATTGGTATATATTAACATTCATCGTAACCATGACCGATTCAAATGACTGTGTCTTGTAATTTGTACAAAATTCGGTGACAATGCATAAACAGTAAATCATTCAATTCTAAATAAAATAAGATATATTATTAACTAACCCCCAATTGGCTAAAATCTCATTCTATATGAAAATATATCACGATAGGAATAGGTATCCCTGAAGTATCGTTTATGTTTCTATTAATCAGACAAATAATTAGAAACTTTTAGTCAGTAGTGTACATTACATATAGGTCCCCATTACACGACTCTTCAGTGGTCTATTCTTTCGCAAAGTGGAGACTCAGACCGAACCTCTCAAAGCAGACGACGAGTCTCTAGTGAGGGGTCCGTTTCTCGTGACATCAGCGGTAGCAGCACAGTAACAGTAACAGTAACAGTAGCAGTAGCAGTAGCAGTAGCAGTATTAGTAAAAGAACCATCATCATCACCCAACAACGTCATCGTCATCGTCATCGTCATCCTCATCCTCATACTTTCTCGTTTGTAAGCTCAAAAAAGACTTGGACCACCCTCAAAGACCCCCAATGTGTGTCTTCTCTTGAACAACACCCTCGGGCTGATACAAACACACACACACACATCTACCTAGTCTAGTCTGAAACCTGACATTCTCCCCGTTTTGCTTTACATAAGCCCTCCTTCACCCACCCACCCCACCTCACTCCTAACTCCTCTTTCTTCTTCTTCTTCTTCTTTTCCCTCAGTTTTGTCCTTTCTCTTTCTCTCTCTCTTATTCTAACCCTTTTCATTCGGCCGTTCTTTCTTTTTAAGATTATCTTTCTTTTTCCATCGGTACTACCCACATTCCCGTTCCCCAGGTTGTTACTTCAACCAACCCACCACCTTTTTTCTTTTCTTCCTTCTTCTTTTTTTTCGTTAAAGGTAAAAAAGAAATAGGGAGGGGGGTTGGTGTGGGGGTGGGGGATAAAGTGAAAGAAAGGAGAAAAGTTATACATCAGTGACGTGTTCTTTCAACACAGAAGGTGTAGGGGTAGTATTATAGTAGTAGTAGTAGTAGTAATAGTACTCGTACGAGTTTCTTCGAGAAGTAGCTCGAATACTTCCTCTAACTCTTTCATCCCCGAGCCAAAAAAAAGGGGGTAGGTAGGTAGGTAGGTAGGTAGCTAGCTGAGGAGAAAGGGTAGTCTCTGAGTGGTCGTCTTGAAGCGTCTCGTCCAACAGGGGATAGAGGAGGGGTAGAGGAAGGGTGGTGGATGGGGGAGGGGGTGGACATTCTAACTTGGACGAAGCTTAACCTCCTCTTCTTCTTATTCTTATCGTGGCATACTTGCTTTCTCCGTCTTTCCTTCCTTCCTTCCTTCCGGCTTTCTCTTTCTTTTTTTCTAACACACACACACACACACATTCCTTACTCTTTCATCTCATTGTGGGTGGTGATGATGACGATAGTGGTGTTGGTAAGTTCTCGAGATCGTCGTCGAGTGCTTTTGCTCCTACTTCTCGACATCAACGTCATAGAAACCCTCCCCGACCGCCCCCCAACCCCACCACCCTGATCAAGGAAATTCTACTTCGATCAGTGACGGATTAACCATTGCGAGAACCCTCCTCTAAAACCACCCTCCTTCTCTCTCTCTCTCTCTCTCTCTCTCTTGCGATCTCTTTCTCTTTCTTTTCTTTCATCCCTTTCGATGAATTTAAAGTGGATAACGATCTTCTTTAGACGACGTTTAATATTATCTTTTTAATTTCTTTTTCTTATTCTTCTTAATCTTTTTTGATCTTTCAAGAGAGGTTTAGCCAAGTACGTTGCTTAAAAATGGTTATATATATATAATATATAAGATGCAACACCCCCACACTGTTTAATTATTTTTATTTTCATCGATTATATTCTGAATGATTTTCGTTTGTATTTTTACATTTTTCTTTTTACGAAAATTTTGTTTCATTGTATTTTCAATATTATAATATAAACTTGCAAGAGTTATAGTATTAACTTAATAATATTAAGGTAATATTTTATAATAACGTAATATAATAATAAAGTAATTATATTGCAAACTTATATATATATTACCACTTTTAAAGTTGTAGTAGTAACTTAATAATATTAAGTTAGTATTTTATAATAAAATAATATAATAATAAAGTAATTATATTGCAAAATTTTATAATAATAAAGTAATTATATTGCAAACTTATATATATATATATATATATATTACCACTTTTAATATTAAGTTAATTTAAGTTAATTTAAGTTAACACGTTTGCGGACGTGAATGCTACATCATTCAAATTTTAAAGCCAATTATTTTCAATTTTATTTTATATAACCTTAAATTTTTGTAATTATTATACCTGTAAAGATAATGACTAACTGATTCTTTAATATATGATAATCTGACTATCCTTATAAAATGTGTTTAATCAAATTTTTGATATCACAATTAATTTAAAAATAAAATGAATGTCAATTTTTGCATCACGCTGATACTTTTACTATCCTCAAACGTGGTAAGATGCAACACCACTGTTTAACTATTTTTATTTTCATCGATTATATTCTGAATTATTTTTGTTTGTATTTCTACGACATTTTTTTTTTACGAAAATTACGTTTCGTTTTTATTTTCAATCGACTCGCAAGCTTTCTTTTCTTCTTTTTTTTCTTTTTTTTTTACAAAAAATCCCCTAATTTTGTATACCAATTATAAAATATAAAAAGAAAACGTGCATTTAGAATGTTCGTTCCTAAGGATGCAGAAGGACGAATGCAATTCTAGATTGTGCTCTTGGTGTTTAATTAAAATCAACGTCCTTTAATTAAGAAATAAAACGCTTTCTATTTAATTGATCGAAAAATCCGCCTATTTAATCGATTTAAACTGTTACGATAGTAAGGATAATTACGTTTTAATTAAAATTAACTTTCTATAAATAATAGTAAAGAATAAAAAATAAGAAAAAAAAAGAAACAATTCTATTTAATCAATCGGGTAATGAATTAATCGAAAAAAAAAGAAAAAAATAAAGAAAAGAAGAAGAAGTATTCTCCTCAAATTTATTTCCCTTTTTTTCTTTTTCGAATCTCTTTCGGATAATCGATAATTCTAATTAATTCGCTATCGATAAAAAAAAAGAAACTAATGAAATTCTATTCTTAAAAAAAAAGCAAAAAAACAAAAAAGATAAATCTTTCTCGAATTCTTTCGAATGTGTAATCCAAGAAAAGAATTGGATTTGCACTAATCGATCGGATTTTTTCTTTTTTTCAGTCCTCCCTTTTCTTTTTCTTTTTCTTTTTTTTTTTTCCTTCAAACGAGGATATTCCAATCGTCGTAATTTTACGAGCCGTACAAATTGCTTGTTAACCGATTAGGCTGAGTCGATTCTTATGTACGCTGATAATTCGATTACGTAATTATACGATCGTTCTGTAGATACTCTCGAAGGGGTCACCTTGTGCTAACGCCTACACTTTACTCGTTCATTATTTCGATAAGATGACTATACAAGAAGAAACACCAAAAGCAATTGCAATAAGCCAACTCGTCGTTGACATATACACGCACACGAGGGAACATTGATACGCTCGAAATCGCATTTTTTTTCTCTCTCTCTCTCTCTCTCTTCTTTACTTATTTCATTTTATTTCTTTTCTCTTTTTTTTTTTTTTTTTTTCAATCGAATCGAACATTCGTCTCGTGACTTAGCAGATATTTCAACTACCAACAATGTTTCAAATGTTTCACGCTCGCTTCTCCCTACGATCATCTTTTTTTCTTATTGCTTTTTTTTTCCTTTTTTTTTTTTTTAACAACTCACCAACAGTGAGTTCCATCTTTATTTTTTCTTCGTTTATCTTTTATTCGATTTTTATTTGATTTGATTTTATTCGTTGCTTTAATAATCTCCGTTGGAAACGCGATTAAAAAATGTTTATTCAAGTATTTATTTATTTATAATTCTTCGTAAATTTTTTTTATTATTATTATTGTACAAGATATATATATATATATATTAAAAAAATATAGATACAAGTTGTTTCAAAGATAGCCAATAAAATGCAACTACATCATTAGAAAATCATTTTAATATTAATAAGAAATAAAAACCAACTATATATATTAATAAACTATTTATTCTATTTAATTCTATTAATTAATTATTAATTATTATTATATATATAATTATATATTATATTTACTATTATTAATTAATCTAATAAATTTATTCTATTTAAATCTCTACATCTTTCTCATTTTTTTCTTTTTCACTTTTTTAATCTTTCTAATTTATTTTATATATATTTCGATATCTAACGGATATCGAATTGAATAATAATAATTAATGAATTTTAACCAAAACGATAATTATACCGCTACTTTGTAAATTCCATTTTAATTAGAGAATCAACGAATGTATCGTTCTTATCGTACAAAAACGATATTTCTCACTCACCAATGTTAATATCGATTCGTTAATATTAAAATCACACACACACACACACACATAGGAATAAAAGTAGCAAGCAAGTGATGTGAGGGGATGGAGAAAATAATAATAATAATAATAATAATGATGATGATGGTGATGGTGGTGTTAGTCGGTAAAAGGGGCAAAACTAGGGGGAGATTAAGAGAAAATTATTGCGTAAAATCCGTACCACTGTGATTATACGTTTGCATACGCGTTTGCGTTTACTTGTGCATGTGTGTGTGTGGGTGTGCGTGTGCGCGAACGCGCGCACCTCTTCTTCTTCCGGGTCGATACAGCGGGTCATATCCCCATGGTCGATCCACGCCTATGGTATGGCAGTTGCTTATGTGTATAACATTCTCAACGATACTTCACTTGTCCTCCCCTTACCCTCTCCCTTAATCCCTATTTTCCTTTTTGCACGAATATGTATATGTATGCTACTGCTAAAGTTCGAAAAGCTAGGTAATGTGTACATTATACTTAGCTAATCTGCAGATTAACTGATTTGTTCCGTTAACGTGAGGAATCATAAGTTTTCCGTATTTTATTTAGGTAATGTACACATTAACGTCTTCCGTATATCGTTAAAGTATCGTTTAAGAAGTTGTCCCCCTGCCGAATCTCGCTGTTGAAATATCTTTACGTCAAACTGCAATAAAACAATCCCCTTGGTACTCGGGGGTGGCAGGGTTTCAAGAAAACGTGACTACAAATCTAAATCTAACGCGAATAGGTGTGATTGTAGTAAAAATCAATTGCCATGTAATTCGATGTGTCGACAATCTTTAGAATTGCGGTTAATAAATAAGCATCATTTTTATCCATACGTTTTGCAAATTCATTTTCTCTTAATTGTAATAATATTTTAAACCGTTTGTGATTATTTCTATTATAGTTTTTTTTTCTTTTTTTTTTTAATTGATCGATGATCGATTCTATCAAGTTAATTTGTTGATCGTTCGATCGTATTAAACTTGATTCTTAAGATAAATAACATTATGTTAATTTAAGCGTACAAAAACGTTGATTGTTGTTCCATTCAAATATCTTATTTTCACTTTAACCAGAATTAATGTGCAGATTATCTAAATAATTTGTAAATGAAACAATTTTTGATACTTCAACGAATCATTATAATTAATCTTAACATATATACGTAACATAATTTACATAATAATTGATTCCTGCATTTTAACGATAACATATATGTATAAATAAATAAATTGAAAAATATTTACACGAATGAACAATTATGGAAATCTATTGGAAACGATAAAAAAAAGTATTTATCTTATATTACATATTTTATTCTCTCCTAATATTATATTTATAAATGAATCCTAAAACGTATTTCTTATTTTTTTTTATTTTTGTATTTCAGTACGGAAAACAGCTAAGGGAGAACTATAGGGCCTTCAAAAACAAGCAGTGTGAGCAACCATCAGGAAGCCCTAAGGATCAATTCGGGAATTACAACGTCACCAACGTGAGTCTAAAATAAATTTCATTTAATTATATTATTAGATTTTTAAAATGAATACATTTAAAAACAAAAAATGAACAATCTGTTATTTTTATCGTGTAAAAAGTGCATCTCATCTTTGATCAATCAAAAACATAATTAATTAAACGATAACAAAGTATTGCAATATTCATTGCATTGAAATAAAATACTCGTCATAGACAGAATACATCATAATAATCATACATAGATATTGCTATCGAGATACATAAATTCAGCATCCTATTTATTTATTTCCCTCTTACACTATTCCAGTGGTTCTCAAACTTAAACAATTTTCAATCATATAAATAAAAAAAAACTGGTGTATGTACTTATGTACGCACGTAAGAAGTTATACTTCTTTGCCGTACCAAAACGAATATAACCTCAATAACCTCAAAAATAACTTCAAAAAAGAAACTTCAAAGAAAAAAAATAACTTAAAAAAAAAAATAATTATTATTATATATATATACAAGAAAGAATAAAAAAAAGAAAAAGAAAATATCAAAATATAGATATCAGTCCACACTGAATATAAGAGAGATATATCGAATTACTTCACGCGTCAACAGCCATGGCGCGGTTACAGCATTAGTTCTCGCTTCGATCATTTAAGTAAAGCAGCGCTGAGTACGATTAGTATTTGGATGGGTGACCCGCTTGAGAAAAAAAGGGGAAGAAGAAAAGAAGACAACTTCATGCCATATACTTGAAATCACTTTGCCGCGCGTCGTAAATACTGACCAACTTCATGGTGTCGTTTTTCCAGACGCTCGGAACAAAATTCACTCCCCATTACATTTTCCCCAACGCGCCAAAAGAAGTATAACTTCAAAAAAAAACAATATAATATTATTTAATTATTAATCGTAGAAAAAAATATTCACATTCCAAATGAATTCTACGTTTAATTATTTCTTTGTACAACGATTTTCCCTAATGAATAATATTTACACGAATATGAAAACTCGTTACGACATATTTCAAATAAAATATGACATATTCAGTGAAACTAAAGAAAAATCGTCGTATAGTCAAAAAATAACACGTTAGTATAGATAATAGTACGTGTATTAGTTCGATAAACTATAGTCTATTTTCCTATTCTGTATCTTCTATCGTTTCTACGCCCTCATCCCCACCCCGCATTGTATGTTTATACAATGGTTAAATGGTGGTAACAAATTAACGCGAGCATGATTCATAACTGTTCATATATCACGAGAGCTTGCTTTATCGGCAGAAACGTTCACGGGGTATAATAAATTCGCTGAAACGGATAAGTTCGAACCATGCGAGATTGGATCTTCTGATGAGAGAGAGAGAGAGAGAGAGAAACATAGTTAGATATATAGAAATGGGATGAACGGGGGTTGAAAGAGGAAGAGGAGTAGAGGGGTAGGAAGAAGGGGTGAGGAAAACGACAACGCGTTGGCAACGTTTAAAAAAAAGGAGGACGAGGAGGGATGGGGGTGAAGGGGGTGGGGGTGGAAAGAAGATGGATGGATAGATATTATTTATTTCCTACCCTCTTTTCTCCTATTTTTTTTTTCTTTTTTTCACGAAATAACTACACATAGTGCGATAACACTAATAAAACTAACGATAAGTTGGAACGAACGATTTTTTTTTGTTTAATGGATGAATACAAATTTTTCTTTTCCAAATCGGATAACGAACGATTATATTATATTTTGTCGTTGATTAAAAGTTTGAGAGAAAGATTGGGTGGTAGGGGTGGGGAGAAGAAGTTAGGTGTCTTTTAATCTTTTATCTTTCTTTTTTCGTTTCTCTTTTTTCTATTTTTTTTTCTCGTTTGTTCGTTTATCTTTTACGTTCGGGATATAATAAACGCATACGCGGTTGGTTTTGCTGGCCCTGCCATTCCATTGGCTATCACCGATGTCATAACTGTCGTTGGTAGTTGATACATAAATTATAATTCTTTATACGTTTTTTTGTTTTTTTTTTTTATATTATTTATTGTTTTTTCATTACTCTTTTTAGTCTTCGTTTAATTTTATCTTCGATCCTCGTTACCTTCTTCGTGACCGTTTTTTCTTTTTTCTTTGATTTTATTCTTTTTCATTTTTATATCTTTTTTTTCTTTTTTAACGCATTAAACCCCTACGGACGATTTTTATGTTAAATTTTTATTTGCGTTTATTGTAACCGGTTAAATGACCGGTGTCGTATTTAAAGTCTTCTTCTTATTTTTTTTGTTTTGTAGAGAAGGAGAAGGGATTGACTGTAGATAATTATTGTTTATGTGGGTAGTTGGTTTATGAATAAATAAAATGATTCCTTTTCTTTTCTCTTTTTACGACATCGAGTTTAATTCGTAATGAAAATTTCTGATTATCGTAAAGTTGATTTCACTTCACCTCGATGTAATATTTTTCTACGTTTTATACATATATATTTTATTTATTAGATACAGTTAATAACACGAGGACGGAAAAATTGATGAAAAAAAATTAATTTAACACCAAACTTGTACCATAAAGTAACATAAAAAAAAATTTACATTAATTATTTCTAAATAAAATAAATTATATTCTTCTCGCTAATCCAATTGGCTAAAATCTCATTCCATATGAAAATATATTTATGTTCTTTTTTTTTTAAATAATAAATTAATAGAAATATATAGGTGTATACGTGAAATGTCGGTATATTTAATGTTAATTTTAATCCCTAAACGAAATCAAAAAAAAATCATAAACAAAATTTTCAAAAGTTAATACGATCTCAGCTGTTTTTTGGTGCAGCTGATCTCAAGGTCGTTTCTATGTGACCGTTCGGAGAAATGGCACAGTATCACCCTTCTCGTCGTCGTTCACAGGAAACCAGAGAAACGTTTCGGCTATTTTCAAAGCTAGGCACGTACCGACCCACTGCCATCGTTGTCCTTTTCATCCTCCCCCTCACCCACCCCCTGCTCCTTCTCCTCTTCCTCTTCTTCCTCTTACTACTCATCCTCATTCTTTCCTTATTTATTCTTCACCCTGTCGTCAACCTTATTTTCTTCAGGTTCTTTACCCTTCTTTCCAAATCATTGCATATTTCTTTCTCACTCTCCTGTACAGTGAACTCTCGATAAACTAGATTCTGAGTTTTAGGGTCGTTGCTCGACATTTAAACCCTCTCATAGCAACGTCTCTATCGATCCTACCGAATTCTAAATTCCTCTATCTCTTTCTCTCTCTTTCTGTATGTCTGTGAGTCTGCCTGTCTCTTTTCACTCTATTTCTGTGTGTCTGTGTATCTGTCTGTCTCTTTTTCACTCTATTTTTGTGTGTCTGTGTGTCTGTGTGTGTGTCTGTGTCTTTTTCAGTCTCTTTTTCTGTGCATCTGTGTGTCTGTCTGTCTGTTTCTCTCTCTTGCTATCTATCTCCTTCTATTTTCCTCTTATTTATTTTTTCGTCAGACAATTTTACAGTCGAGTATGAGAAGGAAGGAAAGAAGGAAGGAAGGAAGGTAGGAACGTAGGGGTATCGTATGTATCATCTCATTCAACGTTTTCTCATTCCGAAAGAAATTTTTCTAAGAGGGAGAGAGAAGAGAAAATAAAATGAGAGCTCTGGGTATTGCACGATAATTTAACAGGATTAAATCTTTATTAGCGATGCGGTAATATAATCCAGTAAGTTTATATAGTTTCACGGTTTTACGATTGGTATTTATAACTCCAGTGTTGGGAGTAAATTAAAAAAAAAAAATACAAAGATAAAGTAAGATAAAAAATTGGATAAGGGATTGAAACCAAAAAAAAAATGTATATCAAATGAATACGAGATAAAGCTTAAATTATTATTAGGTTAATCTTATTTAATGATAATGATAGTAAACCATACTTATTGGAACTATACCAAATCATCTTTGAAATTTTCTATCTCCAAGTTACGTTACGTTGATGTTAAAACTTAATTGTTAGGAGTAAATTAAAAAAATAAAACAAATAAAATAAAATAAAATCAGAAAACTAGACAAGGGATCGAAGAAAATATACATTAAATGAATACGAGGATAAAGTTAAAATTATTATCAACAATACTACGAAAGTAAATCTTATTTAAAGATAGTAAACCACAACTAGAACCATACTTAAGTAAATCAGCTACTAGAACTATATTAAATCATCTTCAAAATTTCCTATCCCCAAATTACGTTACGTTGGTGTTAAAACTCGAATGTTGAGAGTAAACAAAAATAAAATAAAATAAAATAAAATAACTAGACAAGGGATCGAATAAAAATATATATCAAATGAATACGAAATAAAGTTAAAATTATTCCCAAATAAATCTAATATAATGACAGTGTGAACCATAGCTATTAAAACTATACCAAATCATCTTCAAAACGTTCCATCTCCAAATTACGTTGGTGTTAAAACTCGAGTGTTGAAAGTAAATACAAAAAAAAAACAACAAATAAAATAAAATAAAATAAAATAAAAACTGTACAAGGGATTGAAAATATATAAAGCAAAAAAAAAAATGAGAGAGGGTTGCTATCGCGTGAAAACCGCGGTTTGGTATTGAGCGGTCAGAGAGTGCTGCTGTTTGGTGAGGGGCAAAGCAACATTAACCATCAGCACCAACATCAGCAGCAGCAGCAGCACTACTAGTAGCAGTATAACAGTAACCAGTAACCAGTAACCAGTAGTCCAGTAGCCAGTAGCCAGTAGCCAGTAACAGTAACAGTAGCAACAGCAGCAATACAGTAGCAGCAAGAACAGGAGCAGCAGCAAAACAGCAGCAGAAACATCCAGTTGGTGATACGCTGGCGCGTTGGGTAGATTCGGGAATAATTCCAGTACTTTCGTTGAGAGCCCTCTCGAACGGGCGACGCACCCCCCCTTCCACTCCCCCACCTAATTCCCCGTTCCCCCACCCCACCCCCACCCTTCGTTCTTTCCTGCCTTCTCCCTTTCTCCCTTCTTCCACCACTCATCCCACTTCCCTCCTCACTTTTCCCTCCTTCCTTCTCACACTCTTCTACTTTATCTATCTATCTTTCTCTCTGCTCATTCCCGGGAACCATTGGACTGCTGGACTCTCTCTCTCTCTCTCTTTCTTTCTCCCTTTTTCCAACCATCATAACGTCCTATCCGACAGCAGAGTGTCCAGGCAAAGCAACGGCTGCAGTTAACAGGCTGCTTGCAGTACCACGGCCGACATTAAACCTCGACATCCTCATCCGACTACTCCTACTTCTACTTCTACTTCTACGTCTACTTCTACTTCTACTTCTTCTTCTACTTCTTCTTCTTTTTCTCATCCTGCTCCTACTTCTAGTTTTTCTTTTATTTCTTTTTTTTTTTTTCTTTAATTTTTCCTTCACCGTTGTTCGTCAACTTCAGACTCTTTTAGTAGGAAATGGATAAGATGTTCTTAACTTAACTTATTTTATTTTTATATTTATTTTTATTTTATTTTATTTTATTCTGATTAGGAATGATAAAACAATGGATACTTGTACTCATGATTCAATCAATTTAGATAATCTTATTGCACAAATTTCATAACACGGATTTGTATAAAATATCAAACTATGTTCCACTGAGTTTCTGAAGTTTCACATGAGTTTCTCAAAAATTTCACGAATCATTGTTCAAATATATTACATTGTATTAATATGAATACATTACAAAAAAAAGTTCTATAAAATACTTATATATTCATTAAAATATCCAACAAGCCACTGGAACAGATCAACAATGTTGCATGAAATTTAAGAACAATTTCATGATGTATCAAACTTAATCTCAACAATACAACTCTCCTCAATCTAAAATCGTCAGTGACTTGAAATAAAAGTAATAAAGTAATAAAGTAATAAAGTAATAAACGCTCTGATGAGAAATAAGAAAAAACACCAAAAGAAGAAGAAAAAGAAGAAGAAGTAATAGTAACTTGATTGTCGCAAAAGAAGATAGAAATAACTAAAGAAACAAAGAAAGATTGTTACAAGTAAAAGTTCTATAAAACATTTTCTATACACATTAAAATACTCAACAACTCACTGTAACAGATCAACAATGTTGCATGAAATTTAAAAACGACTTCATGATAGTATCAAACCTAATCCCAACAGTACAACTCTCCTCAATCTAAAATCATCAATGATTTGAAAGAAAACTAATAGTAGTAGATTGTGAAAGTGTTGGAATAAAAGCTTCTGATGAGAAATAAGAAAAAACACCAAAAGAAGAAGAAGAAGTAATAGTAATTTGATTGTAACAAAAGGAGATAAAAATAATAAAACAAAGAAAGAAAGAAAGATCGTTACAAGTTTAAGTTCTATAAAACATTTTCTATATTAATAAAAATACCATATAAATAAAAAATGTCTGACAACAACCATTAGAACAGATCAACAATGTTGCATGATATTTAAGAACAACTTCATGATAGTATCAAACCTAATCCCAACAATACATCTCTCCTCAATCTAAAATCGTCAGTGATTTGAAATAAAAGTAGTAGTAGTAGATTGTGAAAGTGTTGGGATAAAGGCTCTGATGAGAAATAAGAAAAAACACCAAAATAAGAAGATGAAGAAGAAGTAATAGTAACTTGATTGTCGCAGAAGAAGATAAAAATTACTATAGAAATAACTAAAGAAATAAAGAAAGATTGTTACAAGTAAAAGTTCTATAAAACATTCTCTATTCTCATTAAAATACCCAACAACCTTCTGTAACAGATCAACAATGTTGCATGAAATTTAAGAACAACTTCATGATAATATCTAACCTTATCCCAACAATACAACTCTTCTCAATCTATAATCGTCAGTGATTTGAAATAAAAGTAATAGTAGTAGATTCTGAAAGTGTTGGGATAAAGGCTCTGATGAGAAATAAGAAAAAACACCAAAAGAAGAAGAAAAAGAAGAAGTTATAGTAACTTGATTGTCCAGAAGAAGATAAAAATAACTATAGAAAGAAAGAAAGATTGTTACAAGTAAAAGTTCTATAAAACATTTTCTATACACATTAAAATACCAACAACCCACTGGAGCAGATCAGCAATGTTGCATGAAATTTAAGAACAACTTCATGATAATATCTAACCTTATCCCAACAATACAACTCTCCTCAATCTATAATCGTCAGTGATTTGAAATAAAAGTAATAGTAGTAGATTGTGAAAGGGTTGGGATAAAGGCTTCTGATGAGAAATAAGAAAAAACACCAAAAGAAGTAGAAGAAGTAGTAATAGTAACTTGATGGTTGCAAAAGAAGATAAAAATAACTAAAGAAACAAAGAAAGATTGTTACAAGTAAAAGTTCTATAAAACATTTTCTATACACATTAAAATACCCAACAACCCACTGTAACAGATCAACAATGTTGCAGGAAATTTAAGAACAACTTCATGATAGTATCAAACCTAATCCCAACAATACAACTCTCCTCTATCTAAAATCATCAGTGATTTGAAAGAAAAGTAATAGTAGTAGATTGTGAAAGGGTTGGGATAAAGGTTTCTGATGAGAAATAAGAAAAAACACCAAAAGAAGTAGAAGAAGAAGAAGAAGAAGAAGTAGAAGTAGTAATAGTAACTTGATGGTTGCAAAAGAAGATAGAAATAACTAAGGAAACAAAGAAAGAATGAAAGAAAGAAAGAATGAAAGAAAGAAAGAGGCCAGTTGCTCCTGAGGCAAGGGCCTGGGCGATGTTGGAGGATGATGATGGGTACCTAGCTTGCTCTCTCTGAGTTGACGGTTTAAAAGTCTAGCAAAAAGCCCAGGCCGGCTGTTGCTACGCGCGAACTATCGACCAGCCAGAGGACTACTACCTATATATCTATGGAAAAGAGAAAGAGAGAGAGAGAGAAAGAAAAAAAGGGAAAGAGAGAGAGACAGAGAGAGAGAGAAAGAGAGAGAAAGAGTTCTCTCTTGGGGTATGGAAGAGAAGAAGAGCTATAGATGGCACACGCTACTCTCTCTCTCTCTCTCTCTCTCTCTCTTTTTATTTTTCTCTCTCTTACTCACTCTCACTTACACTAACTCACACACTAACTCACACTGTTCGTTCACCGGCTGACGGAGGTGGTGCTACCGTCGTTGCTGTGCTCGAGTTGGAGGACCGAGAAAAGAGTAGGAAAGAGGTGGGAGGATCAAAAGGGCCAAAGAGGAAAGAAGAAAGAGACAGAGAGAGAGAGATGGAAAGAGGGAGAGTAGAAAAAACGGAGGAAAGATTCATTCTAGGGTTTCATCCCAATGTCCCTTCGAATTTTCTCTCTCTCTCTATCTCTCTCTCTCTTTTTCTCTCATCGACGTTGAAATTACTCGCATTTACAGTTTACTACTCTCTTTTTTAGCCCCATTGTTTTTCTTTTTTCTTGGATTACTTTTCTTTAATTTTTGTGTTGTTGTTGTTTCTTTTTTACTCATTACATTTTCTCATTCTTATCAAATCCCCGTTCTAAGAATTAAGGATTTGATTATGCTCCCTTTATCTTTTTATATTTCACGGAATTTCAATTTTTTTTTCTTCTTGGTAGGAAAAGAAAATAGGGTGGGGGCGGAGGAATATGTTAAATTAGGTTTCATTATTTTTTTTTTTCTATCGTTTTTCATATTCTACCGAAATAATGTATTGTTATGTAATGTTAATGTATGTATTGTCAATTTTTTTTTGTTCCTCTTATACGAAAAGAAAATTAGGTGGGTAGGGGGAATATGTTAAATTAAGTTTTATTATTATTATTTTTTTCTTTTTTATCATCTTTCATATTCATATTTACCGCTAATGTATTATTATATAATGTTAATGTATGTATTGTGTCAATTTTTTTTTCTTCTTGGTATGAAAAGAGAATAGAGTGGGGGCGGATGAATATGTTAAATTAGGTTTCATTATTATTTTTTTCATCGTATTTTATATTCCACCGACAATGTATTGTTATGTAATGTTAATGTATGTATTGTCAATTTTTTTGTCTTCTTGATACGAAAAGAAAATAGAGAAGCATGGGGGAATATGTTAAATTAGATTTCATTACTCCTTTCTTTTAATCTTTCATATTCATATTTACCAATAATGTATTTATGTATTGTTTATTTAAATTATATTTTAAGATTTTGTTTTTATAGGTTATGTTTCATTCGAGTTATATATATAACTCTCTATGTTTTATTCCATTACATTTTTCTCATTCTTTTCGAATCCCCACATCCCTTAAGAAAAAAATTTATCATGATTTTTATGGTTTTTTTCAATGTTTCTCATTGAACGAATAAATAGAACAAAAACAAAAAGTACAATAACTTTTTTTTTATCTTTTCATAAGATCATCTAAGATATTCACCGATAAGATGCATTATAATATAGTCTTGTCCTTGAAAAAAAAATACAAAATTAAAGAAACAAAAAATATTTGTTTGTTTAAATTTTTACTTTTTAATTTTTTTTTTCAAATTATATTTCATTCGAATTATATTACTCTGATTTCTGAGAGTAATAATATATTTTTACTGTAAAGTTCTTCTTCTTTCTTCTTCTTCTTCTTCTTCTTCTTCTTCTTCTTTGATGATAAGAGAAAGACAGTGAGAGAGAGAGAGAGAGAGAGAGAGAGAGAGAAAGAGAATTGACGTTACGAAGTTGGCTCGTAAAAGGCGATCATAAACTGTCGAAAAGACGAACACGTCCCTCCCCATATCCCTCCACCTCATCCCCCTCCTCCTTTATGGAGGAGTAGAAGTTCGCCTTGTCCTCCTTCTTGAACGGTTTCGTTTCTCTTTCTCTTTATTTCTTTCTCTCTCGCTCCTTTACTCAAACGATGCCCATATTTTCTTTACGTTTGTACTCGTTAACCCTTTAACGAGTCTCCAAGATCTTTTTCTCTTTCTCCTTCTCTTTCTCTTTCTTTTTCTTCGAGAAAAATTCTTTAATTTCTTTAAAAAGAAAAAAAGAAAAAACACACGAAAAAACTTTTATTCCTTCGCTGACCTCGGGCTATAGTTGATAATAATTTTCTCTCTTGATATCGTAATAATAAATCAAATCAAATCGAAAATAAAATGAAGAAAATAAAAATAATGAGAGATAATTTATTACCAACCCGAGAGTTCAAAGTGTTAACATTAATTTAGGGACGAAGTGTGACCACCGAGTCCAAGGTTACAAATCGTAAAAAACTACTCGTTTGGTATATCACAAATAAAAAAAAAAAAGAAAGAAAGAAAAAGGGGGAGGGGGATTAAACAAGGGTAATAACATTTACGATATTTGAAGATAAAATATATAAAGTACCCTTCGGGGTTATATTTAATGTATATATTTTATAAACGTGATAATTAAAATTCGAACGAACAATTTTAACAAAATTTATTCTGATAATGGTAAATAATCTCGTCGGATAATTAATTATTCATAAATTGGAACAAAATTTATCTTAATGATTTAATTTCGTATTACAATTATTTATATTGGAAAATAATTGTATAATTATGATAAACGAACTAAATCTTCTCCTTCCCTTTCTCTAAAATAAAATAAAAAAAAGAAAAGAAAAGAAAAGTATTATTCAAATGATATTAAATTTATTGAGTACAAATGATTTATCCAATTTCCATAATTATTGTAATAATAATTAATTTAATTTAATAATTAAATTCATAACAAAATAAATTAAAATAAATTAAAATTAATAACAATAATAAATTAAATGAACCCCTATCCTTATCCCTATCCCCAAAAAAGAAAAAAACATTATTCAAATCAAATAAATTTTTTTATACAGTAAAAATGATTTACCCCATTGTTATAATTATTATATGATAATAAATTAAATCCCTTCCTTCCCCACCCCTAAAACAAAAAGAAAAGTATTATTCAATTTTATAGAATAAAAATGATTTTAATCCCGATAGAATGCATTCATATAGTCTTGTCCTCGAAATAAAATACAAAATGAAAGAAAATATTTATTTGTTATTTTTTTTCTTTATCTTTTTGAAATAATATTTCATTAGAATTATATTATTCTAATTCTGAAAATAATATATTTTTATTCTAACTTCTTCTTTCTCCTTTGATTATAAGATATCACAATTACTGACACTAAATAAATAAAATCATCGTACGATTTAATCAAAATTAAGATACGAGCATAAAACTCTGCGTAAATTTCCTTTCTTATTTCTTCTTTTCTTCCTCCGATTAATCTCTTATATAGTTTCTTCTCTTTTTCCTTCGAATTGGAACGAAATAAATAAGTCGTACTTTGTTTTTAGATCGACGAAGTAAACCAATCTATCGGTGAAGGACAGGGTTGAAGGGATGGGGAGGGGGGAGGGGGGTATATATCGAATCGTATTCCGACTTTTACGAGGATGACAGCGGCGTTTGAAACGACAGAACAAGACGTTTACGAGTACCCACAGTAGTATGCCGATTAAAGTTGGTCGAGTTCCTCCCCCTCCCCCTCCTCCCCCACCTCCTTCTTTTTCCTCTTCTTCTTCTTCTTCTTCTTCTTTTCGTACTCGTCTTTGACGTCGTTGCCAGACGTTCCTTCGACTTACTCAAGAAGAAGAAGAAGAAGTAGAAGTGGTGGAAGAAGAAGATGATAATAAAGAAGAAAAAAAAGAGAGAGAGAGAAAGAGAGAGAGAGAGAAAGGTGAAGAAGATCCGGTTAAACGACGCGTTCACTGTTAGTAATTGAGAGAAGAACGTGAAATAAGCTCCCTTATACGAAGCCTACTACTATCGATGCAATACTTTCTCCTAAATAAATTCTTCCCTCACACATACACAAACACACACAACACGCACACACAAATATTTCAAACACCCTAGAGGGGTTGTAGTTAGCTCACCCATTTAACCAACTTATTTTCTTCTTTTACGTGCTTTATTTTATTTTTGTGTTTATTTTTCTTTTATTTTACATCAATCGAATGTATTTTTCTTTCTTATTTACCATCTCTCCTTTTATTTATTTTTTTTTAACTAACAATAAGATATTTTAATTCGGTTACATATTTGATAAATTATCTATTTTGTTTGTTTGCATTTTGTTTATTTTTGTACGTTCGTTTTTTTCTAATCCTTGTCTTAAGTTTTTTTTTTATTTTACGTGCTTTATTCTCTTTTTTTTTTTCATTTTTTTTTCTTTTTCTTTTACCTAACACAATAAGATTTCATTTAGACAGATCTTTGATAAAATATAATCCGTCCTTTACATTTTGTTCATTTTTGTACGTTCGTTTTTTTCTAATCCTTGGTACCAGGTGTCTTTTTATTTTACGTGCTTAATTTTTGTTTTGTTTTTTTTTTCTTTTTTTTTTTTTTTAATTGACAGTAAAATTTTAATTCGAGTTACATCGTAGATTAAATTATCCATTCTTTTTATTCGTTTTATTAATTTTTTACCTTCTTGTCCAGGTTTTTTATTTTCTTTCTCTTCTTTTCTTTTATTCTTTTCTTTTCTTCTTTTTTTTTTTTATTTAATCGCAAAACATTGCGAGAGTTTTCATCGACGAGGATACCTTTTCTCACGGAATATAAATTTTCTTTTCAAATTAATTTCGTTCCGTTTTTATTATTAGTTTAACCAAAAAAAGAAAAGAAAAGAAAGAAAGAAAGAAAGAAAGAAAAGTGAAGAAGTTGAGAAAAGTATTTGTTAGGGGTTTTTTTTCTCCTTCGAATGGGTTGCATTGAAAGTCGTAAAACGTGGCCACTGATCTCGCTTTCGCTTATCTTCCGTCTTTCTCCTACCCCACCCCCCTACCCCTCACTAAAAAGAAAAAGATCCCGCTTTTATTTTTCCCTATCACACAACGCAGCCAACAACTACACTTCTCTTCGTTCAACTTTTTATCTTTCTTCCTTTCTTTCTTCCTTTCTTTATTTCTCTCTCTTTCTATTTTTATTCGTGAAAAATTTTTAATTTAACTTTACGACCCCGTCGAGACGTTGTCAGTCTCTATTTCACCTTTACCCTCCCCCATCTCCCCCCCTTCTCCCCTTCACATCCTCGTTTACGTTCCACTTTCTTCTATGATGCGATTCAGATTTTAACCCGTACCCCCCGAACCCCCCACCATCACCCCCTCTCCCTACGATCAATGTAAACCTGAACTGCACGAATGGATGGGGGGTTTTTATTTTTTTTTTTTTATTTTTTTTTTATTTCTTTTGATCGTAAGATCGATGATCCTTTTCACCTAACGCATGTTAGATTCGGTTATTTGATACTTTGGATTAGTGGGATAGGAAGTGAATGAGGTTTAATGTTTCTCTGTGTGAGTTTATTCCTATGTAAGAGGATGAAATTCATTAGTTTAGTAGTGAGAAGCTCGTTTCGTCTCGTTTCGTCTCGTTTCGTTTCATTTCGTTTCATTTCGTTTCATTTCGAAGGTCGAATCAAGGAGATTTGGTATAATGTAATCCTGGCTCATCTTACGTTCGCGTATGGTTTTTTAATGATTTCAATTTTTTTTTTCTTTTTAAACGAATAAACGTACGCGAAATTTTTCATATGAGTTTTTTTTTTATTATTATTATGAAGAAACGTGATATCGAATATTATTTATTTTTATTTGTAATTAATAATATTTTTTTAATTAAATTTAATTTTAATTTTAATTAAAATTAATTTTTTTCCTTAATATTTAATTTAAATTTAATTAAAATTAAATTTTTTTTAATAATTTGTAATTAATAATATTACTAATTATTATTATTATTGTTGTTGTTGTTGTTATTGTTATTAGTACGGTTTAACTTTGATTTATTATCTTTTTGTTTCCTTTTTTGATAACATTTTTAATTTATTCATATATATATATATATTTTTTTACATTTCATAATTACAGTAATTAATATTTATCGAAAAAGTGAAAGTTAAATTATACTTAATTCGTCTATTACGTTTGATTGTTAATTAAAAAAATGTTTATACAACTTTACGATAAAAATCTGATATTTTTATTTATTATTGAAATAATATTCGTTGAAATATTTCTTTTTGTTTTTTTTTTGTTAGAAAATTAATAACGACGGTAATGAATATATTACATTATACTCGTTAAGAAAATGAAAGTTCACTTTCACTCGTTTCTTTAATAAATAAATTGAAAGTAACATTTTTAAGGATAGTTCATATGTAATAAAACATTAATAATAAGATTAATAAATAAATCTATTATTTCGTGTGAAATAATAGTTCATGTTCTCGCGGTTCGTTTCGAAGATCAAAAACGAAACAACTTTTGAAATAATACAATCCGGAGAGACTTATCCTTAGTTTCGTTTAAAAAAAAAAAAAAAAAAACAAGAAGAAAAGCATCATTTCAACTTTTACAACCACCTTTCGATACTACAGCCTGAAACAAAATAAAAGGAAAGTAACTTTTGCTCTTCGAAATAGTGCCCGAAGCTAACTACGATTATTCTTTTTTATTTTTAACCCATAAACTCTTCGTCTAAAAAACGAAAAGAAAAAACCTAAACTTCAGTAAGAACAACTTAATTCCCATAATCGTCGAGTATTATTACCAACGCGAAGAAGAAGACGAAGAAGAAGAAGAAGATGACGAAGATGACGACTATGATAACTATGACGAACCTATGGGAATAAGAAAAAGTAAAAAGAAAATAAATTGGGGGTGAAAAAAAAATAGAAATTAGCACGAAACCAAAATTTTCACCCTCGTGTTCTCTTCTATCGATATTCATTTTGTTTTATTACCCCTTTTCTTCTCTTAATTTTATTATTATTATTATTATTATTATTATTATTATTATTATTACTATATATATAAATTTTATTTTTTGCAAATGCCTCTCCTATTCGTTTTTTTTCTCGTTAATTATTTCTTAATTTCACGTTTCGAGACCGTGATTTCACAGATTGTGTACTAGCAATTCATACTTACAAGCTTAATAAGTATAATCTTCACTCAACGAAGAAGATTGGAAGTCTCCTCTGCGTTTTCGTTTCTTCTTCAAAAGTTTTTCTCCCTATCTTAAATTTTCTACGATGAAAGAAAGAAAGAAAGAAAGACGGGCTATGGGTAGCAGAGGGTGGAGGGTGAAGGGTAGTTAAAGGTAGAAGACTTCTTCGAACGTTCTTCGGAAAGTTCATAAAGTCCACTTCCGTTTTCTTCTTCTTCTTCTTCTTCAATGAAAAGTGACTTCACAACGAACCCCCGTTGTTCTTCCTTACGATTTCGTTCTTATATCATCCCCCGAATCTCTCTTTTCTTGATTTCTTTTTTTGTTTCCCTTTTGCTAGAACCCTTTCCCGAAAGTAAGTTTTTATTTTTAACCCCCGAAAACTCTACGAACGTCGAAGAAATAACTCGTTCACCGAAAAGACGAAACGAAGTTTTATATTCGAAAGTTAAAAAACTTCTTCTTTCCACTACGACGTTTTTCGAAAAATCTTCTTCTTCTTTTCTTATTATAGGAAACTTAAACAAAAAAAGAAAAAAAAATCGATCGTTGAACGTTTCGTCCCTTTATTGGCACTTTCTTCAGCAGCTATAAAATATAAAATTACATAACCTCTAAAATATAAAATTACATAACCTCAAAAATACGTAGTTCATCAAAACACTAAATAAATAGATATTTAAGACTTTATACCTCGATCTTAAATGTTCAGAGTCTTCCATGTATCAATAAGACATACATTACCCCCAGTTTTAATAATAAAATACAATAGTATTGTTGATAAATAAACAAATAAAATACAAAGTATTTTTGAGGTTATATTGTAATTGTATATTTTCTAGTTGCTGAAGAAGTCCCAATAAAGAGACGAAACATTCAACGAGATCAAAACATAATGTTCTGATTTTTATTACCTTGTCCAACTTCTCTGTGATATAATTAATCTATTTGTATATAACATTTTTCTATATATTATAACAAATAACGGAAATAATTAGATGCTAATAGTTGATGGACCACCCTGTATATATCTGCTCATAATTATGAAAGTGGTCTAATTCATATATCTCTTGTTTGAAGATATTTAATGAATTACATTTGAATTCTAAATGAATTCTATTATAATATTGAAATAACAAACACTATCCAACGGTTCATTTTTGACAATATATCGTGAAAATTACATCGAATTAATTTAAAATAATGTGGTGTGAAATAACTGATAAACTTATTTTTTTTTTAATTTTGACTTACAATTAGACCACTTTCATAATTATGAACACGCACATATACACACACACACATATATACATTAATTTTTAATTTTATTGTTATAATATTATATAATATTTTAATATAATAATTAATTATTATTATTAATTAATTATTATTAAATATAATTATATAATATAATATTTTATATTATATTTTATAATAATATATATATTTTATTATTATAATATTAATATATATATTAATTATTTGACTTTCCTCGTCAATTCGAGACGGATTTATCTTTTACCGCATAAAAATAGTCTCCCATCGTATTCGTCATCATCGTCGTCGTTGTCTTCCTCTTCTTTCACCCTCAACCTCCACCCCACACCCCTCCTGCTTCTCCTTACCCTTCTCCTTTTCCTCTTCCTCATCCGAGTCAATCTCACGGCCCCGTCTTTTACGACCCTCTTTATCGATGGTAAAACGTGGCCATCTCAAGCTCCTCGTTCTTTCTTTCTTTCTTTCTTTCTTTCGTTCATTCGTTCGTTCATTCGTGTACTACAGGGCTGGCTCGGGCGCCCTTTTGGAAAGTGCACTGCCAGCAGTAAAAACTTGGCCGAGAGAGAAAGAGTATTTTGCGAAGAGAAGGAAAGAGATGAGATGAGATGAGATGAGGTGAGGTGAGGTGAGGTGGGGAAGGTTAAGACAGGAGGGAGTGAAGAAGCTTGAAAAGAGAAAGGAAGAAGGGTGGAAGGGAGGAACGGGGTGGGATGGGGTAAGAAGGACTGTAATCGTGAACGCGTAGAGAGAAGCAGCAGCAATGTTAGTGTGCTGAACGAATTTCTCTCTCTCTCTCTCTCTCTCTTCTTTCTTCGTGTTTGGCCCAAGGCTCGAAAGTTGCAGACGGAAATAAGAAGAATAGAAATTAAAAGGCTCGAAAACTTCGTGCGCGAAAGGGTTTAGGAACCTTAAGAATGAGAAAGCAGAAAGAAAGAAAGAAATTAATCGCTACCAAAGACACTAAGGTTTTATAAATCTTTTCTTTTCTTTTTTTTTACCTTTTTCCTAAGACGCTTATTAAATAGTTTTTCTTATTGTGGATACAAATAAATAATAAGATATTTATTTATTTATTTAATAATATTTTATTGACCCTAGAGCCTAGACTCCCTAAAGGCCATTAATTAGAGTGTAGTATAATGTAATGTATAGATAAAACAAAACAGAAATTAAAATTATGTAATTACTATTAAACTTATCATTATATATATAGTAACGCACAGTAAGTAGATAAAATTAAAACGAAAATAGTAAATAATAAATAAAGTATAATGGTTCTATAATAGTAGTATTGGGGGAACATTATATGGGGAACATATAAAATATGGATATAATATATAAATATATAAAAGAATAATATAATATTATAAGTATTATGGAGATATTTGTGGATATAAAAAAAGAAAATAAGAAAAAAGAAAGGTGTATTTTTACAATTGTCTTATTTTCTCTCTTTTTTTTTCCAACACGATTAACCCTATGATTAAACTATGATTACATTTATATATATTTATTTATTTTTAATAATAGAAGAATATACAATTAATTCTTAGTATCAGAATTATAATTAATTTTTACTAACGTAATTACATTTACATGGGTTCTTATAAATAATGTTACAAAGATAAGTGTAAACGGATATAAATGTATAATTTATATTATTATTTAAAAAAATCTTATTCCTAGGGTCACAAAGATAGTTACCTTTTTAGTCTACGTACTAAATTAGAGTTTTCCAGCAAATTATTTCCTAGAGGGTTATTCGAATGATGTGTGTGTGTGTGTGTGTGTGTGCTAAACGATTTTTGTAGAGTTCACTGAAGTTGGACGCATATATGCGTTTGGTAAAAGTTGCTAGCATTGTATATCGACGTATATACGTGTTTGTTAATATTAATGTAAAATAATGCTCGCATATTGATTATTGTTTCGATTCTTGTTCACATATAAATTATATTAACAAACAAGAATTTTAATTATTTAACATAATTTATCATTAAATCTAGGATTTTTAAAAATATCAATTAACTTCTAATTGGAAATTTAATCATTGAAATTATCATTTTTATTAATCATTTATATTATTTATTGAGATTATTATTTTTTATATTCGTTATTTATATTATTTATTGTGAGATTATTATTTCTTATATTCATTATTTATATTATTTATTGTGAGATTATTATTTCTTATATTCATTATTTATATTATTTATTGAGATTATTATTTTTTATATTCATTATTTATATTATTTATTGAGATTATTATTTCTTATATTCATTATTTATATTATTTATTGTGAGATTATTATTTCTTATATTCATTATTTATATTATTTATTGAGATTGTTATTTCTTATATTCATTATTTATATTATTTATTGAGATTATTATTTCTTATTTTTTCATTTCACATTATTCCATCTTCTATCTTTCTTTCTCTCTCATAAACGATACATTTATTTTCTTAAATTGTCACTACGATTTTTCCTGTGAAATATATATTTATATATTTGTGTGTGTATATATATATATATATATATTTATTATATTTATTTGAAGTATCAAGAAGAAAATTTCGCGTGGCGTGAGAAAACGTGTACTCGCATCGATATGACGTTAGAGTATTATAACAAGACTTTAACTTAAATTGAGCTACGAAACTTCTAAAGGGGAGAAATGTTCTTCTTAACGAAAAGTGAGTTAAACTTGGTTCTGGCAGCAGGTACCGAACTATACCGAAAATGTAAACGACAGAACGAATTGCACACAACAACACTATTCTATTCTATACTTATAAATTTTTACTTTTTTTACTTTTCTTTTAATAATGAATCGATAATCAAAAGTTTTATATTATTATCCTTCGAAGAAAATTTATTAATAAATTTTATTATTATTCTATTATCTCTTGATATGACATATTTTCAAACGTCATTAACAACGTTTTCTCAATTTTCTACGAATATATTATAATTAACGATTCCCAATAAAAATTTCATTTCTCATTGAATGATAAGATGATGTAATAGAAAAAAAGAAATCAACAAAAAATTGACAATTTTTTTATTCATTACCCATTACGTTTTATCCATAAGTGCGTGGAAAATGTGTTAATAGAAAAGTATACGATTATGGTTCTTTTTATTATGAATAAGAAAGATAAATAATAATTTAGATAAAATCTTCATTGTTTTTTAAATACACTCCTGTAATGAAAAAAAAATTTAAGTTATTTTAATTGAGCAGTACGTTGTAAAAATTACGTTGTAATAGAAGAATATTCTTGTACAACTAATATATATATTTAATTTTTAATTAAATACAATATTATAAAATTTAATGACATTTAATCGTATACATTAATACCCACTAATATTACATTCTAATAAAAATAAAAATAAACATGAACATAAATAACTGAGAATGCGATAACGAAATTAGAGTTTTATCGATACATAATAATAATAATACTACAACACACACACACACACACGCACAGAGATTGGATATAATAATCGTCGATGAATCATCGTGATTGCCCCGTACGGTTGATTCGAAACTAACGATTTGACTGTAAACGAAAGAAATCAAAAGAAGAAGAAAAAAAAAAAACCAGAAAAAATGCAAAATGATAAAAAGATAGAAAGAGAGAAAGAGATACATAAGTATAAAGTACTAAGCCGAGATGTTATCGTTCTCATACGATGATCTCTCGAGCGTATCTATCGGCAAGTAAAAAAAAAAAAAACCAAAAACAAAAAAGTATGCATCCTTGCACACAACCAACAACAACAACAACATCCAACTCAACCCAACACACGTACACGTACACGTACACCCTAAGCACGTATAAATAATCTAAACTATCTAATCTATGATGAATCGTTCCGATTGCTTGCTAAAAAAAGCAGTTTCAAACCGACCAACCACTATCGTTTCAAACAAACCTCGCCCCCATACCCCCCTCCCCCTAAAAAATAAATAAAAATAAAAATAAAAATAAAAAAAAAAAACACGAGTAAAAGATAATATCGTACGATGATCTATCAAGCGTATCTATCTATCATTCATCGGCAAGTATTACCACGCGAACTTATGCATCCCGAAACCAAACCAGGGATAAAGGGGGCAAACCATGAAGAAAGAAAGAAAGAAAGGTTTCCTCTTCTTCTTCTTCTTCTCCCACCTCCTCCTCCTCCTCCTCCTCCTCCTCCTCCTCCTCCCTACCACTGGTACCTCTTCAATCCTCTTCATCTTTCTCTTATTCGTAGCAGGAGGTATATCGTGCGTATCCTCGACGGGCAGCAGACACGTTTGCGAGACAACACCAAAGATGATGCATCCTATCCAACCACCTCATCCCTCACCACCTCACCTTAACTCACCTTACCTTACCTCACCTCACCCCTTACATTAGAGTGGGATTTCTCCAAGGCTAGCCAGTCTCTTTCGTTTTCTTCCCTCTATTCCCCCTCCCCTCTTTCATATCTGCATCCCTTTCCAATTTCTTCCATCTCTCTACCCTTTTTCACCTCTCTCTCTCTCTCTCTCGCTCTCATTGGCTCTCTCTTTCTCTCTCTCTTTCTTTATATATCTTTCTCTGGTTTGTACGCGCGCGCACGCTCAATTCTGCGCGCGCGTGCGCTCATGTAACCTTGACATTGAACGACTTCTCGTTCCCTGCTACCTCCCCCCACCCCTCAGTTTCTACCTCCCTTCTCTATCCCTTCTACGTCGACCACTACCCCGACGATTTTCTTCTCTCTCTCTCTCTCTTATTCGTTCATGAGTTCGTTCGTTCGTCCGAACTCTACTACTTCTACCACACCACCACCTTCTCCACCCCTCACCCCCCCTATCCTCCCTTCTCTATCTTCAACTTTCCTATACAACGCTTATAATCAAAGAGAGGTGTGCGTTATTATGCGTGTTATATAGGTGCTTTTCATCTACAGACAGATTTATTCTCTACTCGATCGGTTGATTGAGTTCTACTTGATAACTTTTCTCTCTCTCTCTCTTTCTTTTTCTTTCTCTTTTTCTCTCTTTTGGATTTTCTTTTTATTCTTTTAATTTTGTTATATGCATTTTATATACTTTTTTCAATCCTTTATCATACTAAACTTCTTTTCAAAATCTCTAACAAAGTTTCTTAGTTATCAAATGGTTAAGGTTTTATTAAAAATGTCTTATATTTTTATTTATTTTTTATTTACGTTCTGTCAAAAGTGTATGCAGGTGTATTTTTTATATATTAACAATCTTTTATTGTCGATCAATAGATTAAATTTGTTTCGCGATTTAGTTAATTTGGAATTTCATTTAATTTCAAATCGAATCGTATTCTCTCTATTTGATTTTTTTTTTTCATTTCATTTTGTTACACGCACTTTATATTTTATTCAATTTTTTATCATTCTAAATTTCTTTTCAAATTTTAACAATTTCATACTTATCAAGGTTAAAATCTATTAAGAAAAGTCTTATCATTTTATATTTCATTTACGTTGTATCAAAAGTGTATGCAGGTGTATTTTTTATATATTAACAATCTTTTGTTGTCGATCAATAGATTAAATTTGTTTCGCGATTTAGTTAAGTTTAATTTGGAATTTCATTTAATTTCAAATCGAATTGTATTCTCTCTTTTTGTTTTTTTTTCATTTCATTTTGTTACACGCAATTTATATTTTATTCAATTTTTTATCATTCTAAACTTTTTTTCAAATTTTAACAGTTTCATACTTATCAAAGTTAAAATCTTAACAGAGATTTCATTTACGTTTTGTCAAGAGTGTGTTTACAAGTGTATTTTTTACATATTAAAAATCTCTTATTGTCAATCGATAGATTAAAATGTATTGAATTTCCAATCAAATTGTATCGAGATTTTAACGCGAACCAGCAACTCGAGACGATTTCGGCCAAATTAAGTAGACATTTTACAGGTACTTTAAAAACATTTATAAACAAACAAGCGTATAGAAATAATCAAATATCATCAGTTTATTCATTTATATATTGAAAAAAACAAACTTTGATAAATACTACATTCTGTAATTAGTTTCGTTGTGATATTTAATGAAACTTGAAATCAGCCGGGCGCCGTATAGGCGCCGCTCGAGTGCAAAGGTTTAATTTTGTTTGAATTGTTTAATTTAATTAATAAATTAATGTTTGTTTAATTTTAAAGAAAATTCAGTATCATATTTTGGTATCCACATGTAGACTACGACGATGATTAGAAAATAATTAAAATAGGATAAAAGGGCGTGGAGTAGGGTAGGGTAGGGTTAGGAGGTGGCGGAGAAGGAGAAGGAGGAGGAAGAAGAAGAGGAGGGTTTCATGGAGATAAAAATTTATCGTTTAACGAGCATTTAACGAGCTCACGAGCGAGGGCCGCATCTGCTGGTGCTGTTGCTGTTGCATCTATTGCTGTTGCAGCTATTGCTGTGTTGCAGCTTGTCGCGTATTTGCTCGTCGTCGACTCTTAAACGAACCTAAATTACTTCACTCCTGTGAATACACGTCGACGGTATAAAACTAGCCTGGCTTGCGTTGCGTTGCATTGCGTTACATTGCGTTGCATTGTGTTGCATTGCCTATACTGCATTTGGCTCGTTGTTGTTGACTGCACGCATGCTGCAGTCTCTTCGTATACGTGCAACATATTCTCTCTCGTTGATTACCTTTTCTTTTTTTTGTTCTTCTTTATTTCATCTTTCTTTATCTTTCGTTCCTCGTCATTTGATTTCAAGCCAATTTCTCGAACGAATAAACGAATGAATGAATAAATGGATGGATGAATGAATGAATGGATGAATGAATGAATGAATGAATGAATGAATGAATGAATGAGACAAGGAAGTCACAATAATTTTAAATTTATTAACTTTCCCGAATAATTCGTGCCAATTTTCAATTAACGTTTGTTGAAAATAATATATAATTCATAAAGATTTTATCAGAATTGCGTCAGAATTATATTATTACAAATAATATCAAATTTATATAGATATATATATATTTGTTTTAATTTAAATGTTCACATTTTTTAAAACATTTATAAATAAATATATATATATATATCGAATATATTGTATGTATAAATCAATAAGGAATCCTTCCGAGCAACTTGATACATATCCTATACAATTCACGCTCAACTTATCCTGTAGGGTTACAAGACAGATACAGGATTCAGGATATATGGGTATTTCATGGGACGAGTTTCGTACCGTTTCAAGGATCACCAACAAACAACCGGTCTTCCGATGCATGCATGAATACATATGAGTAACCAAGCAAGCAAGCAAGCAAGCAAGCAAGCAAGCAAGCAAGCGAATGAGTGAGTGAGTGAGTGAGTAAGCAAACTAGCGAACCGGTGGGTGGGTGGGTCTTCCTGATTATGGGCTTTGGGGACTCCGATTGTGTTTCCTGCGTAACGTGTAATCACGATTGTGTAATCGCTTTGACGTTATGTAATATTACCAATCGAAGGAATGAGCCCCACGCACGTGACGACTCCACGATTCTTTCTTTCTTCCTTTCTTTCTTTCTTTACATTTTTTTTCTTTTCTTGTTCACTTCAATTTCATTCCCACTAATCATTTCTGCAACGGTAAAACGTACAAAAAGAAATAATACTATTGCGACCACCATACGAAGAATCATGTTACCAATTGCGTTAACCTTTTCTCGACAAGAAATAACAAGAAAAAAAGGAATAAACGCGAAGAGAATTCCAATTTGCCCCCCTCCTCCTCCTCCTCCTCCACCCCAGGTACGTTACCAGAATTCGAGAATTCCACCAAAAACGTTGCTCTTGTCTAAACCCCTCCCCCTCTTCGTTTGCTCTGACGTAACCACCCCACCCCACCAGTCCAGTTCTTCGCAACCCTTCTTTTTCTCTCTCCTCCTCCTCCCCCTCCTCCTCCTTCCTCCTACTCTTTCTACTCTTACAAAATCAACCGGACGGTGTCCTTCTTCCTTTTCACGTCGGTTCGCTCGTCACGTTGACAACTTTTATCGCACCTAACGTGTCACACGTGTCACCCTTCTCACGAATCTAATACCCATCGCGTTAATAGTATCCGTCAACTCCGACTGCTTTTTATTTTTTTTTTTCAACGTTCCTCGATGTTTTATTAGTATCTTTTTTTTTTCTTCCTCTACTTTTTTTTTTTTTTTTTTTTTTTTTTTAATTATACACCAAACAGATCGTTAAACTAGTTTTTTAATAAGGTCGTTTTATTAGTATCTTTTTTTTTCCTTCTTCTTCTTCTTTTTTTTTTCTTTTTTTTTTTTAAATTATACGCCAAACAGATCGTTAAACTCGTTCTTTTTAATAACATCGAAGATATTTTTTCAAAATTAAAATTCCATCTTTTAATTTAATCTTAATTTAATCGGATTAATCTAACGTGATGTTGCGTAACTTCGATGGACTTTTTTTTTTCTTTTTTTTAAAGTATCTTATATCATCCGGTGGTATTATAAAAAAAAAAGAAAAAAAATCACCTCTTCGAATCGTAATTCACTAATTTTCATTTGCATAATCTCGAAAGTGGATTAAAACTCGGGATGGAATATTTTTTTTGTCGATTAGTCTTAACGACGACCGACAACAAAGTGTCTCTTAGTGTTGCGAGAGGGGAAAAGAAAAAAGCCAAAAACTAGTCTTCCGATGTTTTCTTTTTTTAGCCTAGATGAATGAATCATCATGGTGTCAGACATTTTTCAGATGATCACTTGAAACACCGAAAAACAAGATCAATTAATAATTATTATCCAAACGAACACGAGAAAATTAAGTAAGATAGAAGTAAGGATTTTTTATAAAAAATATTTAAAAAAAAAAAAAAAAAAAACTTGATTTATTACAATAATTACTACAATAGAGGGTACACGCATGATGGAAAAATTATTTTTCTATGAAAATTAAAAAAAAAAAAAAATTAATATTTAACATCGCGTGAATTATCTACCGCAAATTTTGCTTTAAGAAAAAGAAAAAGAAAAGAAAAGAAGAGAAAAGAAGAGAAAAGAAAAGAAAAGTAAAGAAAAGTCAAGGAAAAGGAAAAAACTAGATAAAGGACATAAATCACGCGTCGAATCCATAAATTCTTAACGATCATCCTCCTACCCTCCCCCTCCTCTTCCCCCCTCTTTTAAAAATCGTTCTTTCTTTTCCTCCATCTTTCTCTTTCTCGCTTAGGTTTCTATTTCCTTCTTATATTTTCTTTTACACGTTCACTTTCCAAGCCGGACTCCCACCCCGTCCCGACCCGTCCCCCCACCCACCCACCCACTCCCCTTGCCGCTTACTCGCTTTCTGTGAAAAAGACCATTTCTCTTTATTTCCTTCCTCTACTTGGTCTCTTAGTTAGAACGGCTCGGTTAGGTCGTGTGGCGTAGGAACTTTGAAAACCTTAATCATATGGGCCTTCTAGCGCCGGCCATAAATATCGTCGATGCAAGCTCAGGTTGGCTGGGATCCAACTTCGTTTAACCCCCACTTAGACATCTTGGACGAAGACCACCGTTCTGTTCCACATTTAGCGGATTCTCTCTCTCTCTCTCTCTCTCTCTCTCGCACACACACACACACACACACATTTTCTCTATACTTTATTCTCCTACTTCTTCTTCTTCTCTTTCTTGAACACTCTCATTTATCTAGTGTTCCCACTATATCTTCTTCCTCGTTCTTCTTCCTCGTTCTTCCACGTGCTTCTCTGCTTGGTGTTGCTGTTGCTTTTACTCCTGTCTTTTTCTTCTTCTTCTTCTTCTTATTCTTTTTCTTTAAGACTCTCCTTTATCTAGTGTTCCCATTCTATCTTCTTCCTCGTTCTTCCATGTGCTGCTGTTGCTGGTGTTGCTACTGTTGCTGGTGTTGCTAATGTTGTTGTTAATGTTGCTGTTGTTGTTGCTAGTGCTTTTACTGTTGTTGTCTTTTTCTTCTTATTCTTATTCTTATTCTTATTCTTTTTCTTTAAGACTCTCCTTTATCTAGTGTTCCTATTCTATCTTCTTCCTCGTTCTTCCATGTGCTGCTGTTGCTGGTGTTGCTACTGTTGCTGGTGTTGTTAATGTTGCTGGTGTTGCTAATGTTGCTGTTGTTGTTGCTGTTGTTGTTGCTAGTGCTGTTACTGTTAATGTCTTTTTCTTCTTTTTCTTCTTCTTCTTCTCTTTCTTTAAGACTCTCCTTTATCTAGTGTTCCCATTCTATCTTCTTCCTCGTTCTTCAATGTGTTGCTGTTGCTTCTGTTGCTGGTGTTGCTGCTAGTGCTGTTACTGTTGATATCTTTTTCTTCTTCTTCTTCTTCTCTTTCTTGAAGACTCTCCTTTATCTAGTGTTCCTACTTGAGCTTCTTTCTCATTCCCCCATGTGCTGTTGCTGCTGTCTACTTCTTCTTCTTCATCTTTTTCATCTTGTTCTTCTTATTCATATTCTTCTTCTTATTATTATTCTTCTTTATTTTCTGCTTCTTGAAGACTCTCTTTTATCTAATGTTTCCACTTTATTTTTCTTCTCGTTTCTCCACGTGCTGCTGTTGCTATTGCTGCTGTTCATACTAGTGATAGTTATAATGGTAATGGTAGTAGTACTTGGTACTCTACGAGCCAGAGTTATTACATAATTTACGATCGCCCGCATATTTTTGTAACCCTGCCAAAGAGAAGAGTTTACGCGAATTGGCACGACTTATCTACTTTCTACTCTACTCTCTTACCAGAGAAACACACCACGCGTGAAAACCTCTTTCCAATCTTTCATGAGATTCTACTGTTTCCATTAATCTTTTCTTAATCGTCCGTAAATATTTATATTTATTATTATTATTATTATTATTATTATTATTATTATTATTATTATTATTATTATTTTATTGTTGTTTCATTTTGTTACGAATGATAATAATATATGATTCATTTAAATAAAACGGGAATATATTTTATTTTAACCCCTTGGGTACATTTGACGTCTGAGACACGTCATTCACTTTTTTTCCCTAGGAGCGGATGATGTGTCTAAGACGTAAAACCAAAAATTAAACTTTTAGGTACAATTTATTTCATTTAGTTTTATTTTGTTGTTATTAATTTATTTTTGTTTTGCAATTCTCATTACTTGAAGACATCTTAATACTACATATGTCACCAATATTTTAGAAATAAATACATTCTTACCCAAAATGTACTGCCTTTACATACTACTCCAAGCAACCAAAAATTATTTTCGTTCCACATGCAAATATTTTCTCAAATAAATCCGTACCCGTATTTACTTTCTATTTTTTCGCTGTCCTATTTATATAAAAAAAAAGAAAAAGAAGACTTTTGTGTTATTCTTTATAAAAAAAAAAAAAAAACTTCTGTTGTGAGATACTGGAAAAAACCCAACTCCTCTTTATAATTTACAAATTCCTAAAATACCTGTCCATAAAAATTATATTGCAATACTGTAGATACTATAATTTATGTGACAAGTATTGATGAATATTTATGATTAGTATTACACATCGAACACCTCCATGATTTATATTGTAATATAAATAATTTTAATATTATATCAAATAAATCATCATCATATCAATTTATAATTATTACAACTGAAAAACATATATATATATATATATATATATATACTATTAACAGAATATTAATTAATTGGAATATAAAAATAAATTAACCGTATTTAACGAAAAAAAAAAAAAAAGGAAAAAGTAAATATATACAAAAAAAATTATACTCATACATATGTATTATATAGAAAAAGAAAATATTCGTTAAACAATATCGAAATAAAATTATTAAATAATGAAGCAAATATATATCTTGTAAAAAAAATATCAAATATATATCCTAATAAATAAAATATAAATAAATGTTTCCAACTGTTTCGTTTATACATCTTATGTTTTTTTTTTTTATTATTTTCTTTCAAATTTAATTCCCTTACACATCAATTATCGAGACACACGAGTATACACATTTATAAATCAAAACCCTTCTAACTCTCTTACTTTCTCTCCCTCTCTCTCTCTCTCTCTCTCTTTGAATATGTTTTTTTCTTCTTCTCTCTTTCATACAGCTTTACGAGATGGAATCTACGTCTACGGCTTTTACGATCGGCGTTAACGGTTAACAAGCACGGCTCGGTACCGTAATATCCCGTTGAAATTGCTCCACAACCGTCGACGTTCGACGTCCGTGGGGTGCTACCTCTCTCTCACTTCCGCCCTCACAACGACGACCCTCCCTTCCCTTCCCTTCCCTTCCCTTCCCTTCCCTACCCCACCACTACCACCGCCGCCACCACCATAACCACCACCACCTTCCCCCGTAACTACCGCGTCTAGGCGCTTCCTAGGCGAGGTTAATGATTTTCTCCGATTACTATGAGCTAGATCGATCGCCGCACCTCATCCCGTGACCTTCGACAGTCCTCCCCCACCTCCCCTCACCTCCTCTTCCTACTCTTCCTCCTCATTTTCTACTTTAAACGAAAAAAAAAAAAGAGAAAACTACTTTTCGATTACCTGCAACAAACCTATCACCACCACCACCACCATCACCACCCCCCCCTCTTTTCCTTGAACACGATTCATTTAATTTCTATTTCGTTATTACGGGGAAAATTGCGTTATAAGAATATACCACTAACTACTACGGTATATTAATCAAATTTTTTTTTTCAAACTCTGACGCAAACCTCGTCTGACCGAACCCTCTCTCTCTCTCTCTCTCTCTCTCTCTCTCTATCTATCTATCTCTCTTTAAAGCTGTTCAATCTGTTTTCAAAATTAGTTTTAATCGGATACGTCAATGATGTATATTAGTTTTTACCATTTATCCTGGAAATTTCATCGATGTTAGATCAATTTACTATACTCTAATGTAAAAGTAACAGAAAAAAAAACGGGGTGTAATAATAATGAATGAATTTCAATCGTGCAAAATGAAAAAAAAAAAAAAAAAATACAATTACACGTTTTTTCTTTTTTTTTTTTTTTTTCATCCACGTGTATTCGTAATTCGCGTATCAAAATTTACGTTTATTTTACGTACAAATTTACCTTACGAATTGGACTTCAATCCAAAAACGAATACGCGTTTGACATCCTGTCGTTTGGCGAGCGTGAGGATAATTTGAAAAAGAATATTTTTTTTTTTTTACAGACCATACACATACTATTACGTATTACTTCATTTACCTATTTACCTATGCACCTATATATATATATATATACTTATAGTTACGTGATTACGTTTAGACGACACGTGTTTGTGTTTGTGTTTGTGTTCGTGTTTGTGTTCGTATAAGTATGTATAATATTCGCGAGCGAGTTATCACCACACGACATTGTCCATAATTTGAAGTTTCTCTACTAGTCTATACGACCTTTCGTGGTGCAGATTATTCAAGCGAATAAGGTACTTCCTGGTTAGGGTGATCGAGCCAGGATACCGTGCCAGCTTTTTCCCACGGCCAAGGACGCGCCACCAAAGGAATTCCCTCGTTTCGAAACAGAATAGATGAATAGTGAAAGAGAAGAGAAAGATAGAGAGAAAGAGAGAAGTATAGAATGGTATCAAAATTTTTAAATAGTTTCTAATCGAATTACGATATCTAAAATTA
>QUOH01000015.1:1439985-1492616 GCA_010416925.1 Polistes metricus | reverse complement strand
GAAAAAAAGGGGGGAAGAAGAAAAGAAGACAACTTTCATGCCGTATACTTGAAATTGCTTTGCCGCGCGTCTTAAATACCGACAAACTTCATGGTGTCGTTTTTCCAGTCGCTCGGAACAAAATCAACTCCCCATTACATTTTCCCCAACGCGCCAAAAGAAGTATAACTTCAAAAAAAATCGATAAATCTGAGCGGTAACATTAGTTTAAACGTTTCGTAGATGCCATTAAACTAAAACTATGTGAGATCTAATTAAAACTAACATAAGTTAAACACATACGTACTGTCCTATACTACTTATATACAAAAATACATGCACTACACGTAGATACATATATACTATACATATATAAATAACACATGCACGCGTACGTGAACAAAATCTGTGCATCGCATGTGCACACATACACCACCATACCATACCCACCATGCAGTTTCTACTTACATATATATTTCTATACTTTGGAACGTTTCAACGTACAAAGGCGAATCCAACTATTTTCGTAATCGAACGAATGCGAAAGGATTCGGTTCGGTGCACTTGCAGTTATAGAACCGATATATAGCCGTACTTGAATCGGGACCATTGGTGGTGGTCTTATTGGAATCGAAACGTACTCGTTCGGTTGGAAACTACGTTCCAATCTTTTCCTTCACCACCACAACCACCTCCTTTTCCACCCCCTTCACTCACCTCTTACGCTTTCTCCTCCTCCTCTTCTTCTTCTTCATCCTCATCCTCAGCCTCATTCTCAGCCTCATCCCATTTTCATCCTTTTCCTGCATTTTATTTTTTTTTCTTTTTTTTTTCTTTTACTTAAACCACCACCACCACCATCACCAACACCACTACCACCCCCAACGTTCTCTCCAATTAAATTTTCCCAGGCTGCTTCTCTCCCTTTTTTTCGTTTTAACGTAAAAAGATGTAAAAATGTTTTCGTTTTACCTAGGAAAGAATTTATACCGATTGAACAAAAAAAGTCCCTAGCTTGCTGGAATTCCAGATCTTTCTTTCTTTATTTATTTACTTTATTTATTTAGTTTTCCTAACCGGAATCTTTTTAATTTGTTTTTTTATTTTTCTTACTTTTGGATTCTCGTGTATCTAGGAGAACAAAAAATATTCCCCTTAGATTTTTACCTACCGAATTTGTCTTCCTATTAGATCTAGTTTCCGGTTTCTTTTTTTTTTTTTTCTTTTTTTTTTTTTTTTTTTTTCTTCTTCTTCTTCTTCTTCTTTTGGGTTTAGGAGGAAAAGAATAAGGGGGAAAATTAGTTCTTTTTTCTACTATTCTAAATCTAGCCTACTGCTGGTATTCCCTTTTTATCCTGTCTTGAAACTAACCGTCCAATTAATGTTTCCTTTCTCTCTTTTGAAAAATGTACGCTTTCATCTTCTCTTACTTCTCTTTCTCCTTTTTTTTTCTTTCTTTCTTTCTTTCATTTATACGTGTATGTGTGGGTGTGTGTGTTCATTCGTGTGTTAGAAAAATAGATTAAAGTGTACATTTTTTAAAAGAAGAAAAACATTAATACGACACCGTATATCGTGTATTTATTGAATTTTTCATTTTTAAATCAATACGAATTTATCGAACAATCAATTTAATACGAAAAATAAATTAAAGAAAATTTTTATAGATCGATTAACGTATCGTTAAAAATTCGACACGAACTTTTCCAGACAAAATATATACCCCACCACCCGATCTTCACACACACACACACACACACACACACACACACACACACACAAAATTATATATTTTTCATTTATTTCTAAATATACTATTTACATAAAAATTTACCAATACTTTTTAGAATCTTTAGAATATCGATATTAATAATCTATTTCGTTATATATAACCTTCAACTAAAAATAAATTAAAAATAACACTATATATTTATATATAAAACACTAGCTTTAAAATATCAACGTTGTAAATAAAAGATTAATAAATACTTAATTAAATACAACATCTTATTTAAAACGTATCGAAGAAAATCATTCGTAATTACCATGTATGCATTTATTGTACATTAACAAAAAAAATAAATAAAAGGAACAGATAAAAATAAACTAAAAATAACACTGGTTGGTCTAAAATACCAACGTTATAAATAAAAGATTAATAAATACTTAATTAAATACAACATCTTAGTCAAAACGTATCAACGAAACTCATTCGTAATTACCCTGTATACATTTACATTAACAAAAAATTAAATAAAAAGGAACAGATAAAAATCATACTGGCTGTTCTAAAATGCCAACGTCATATATAAAAGAATAATAAATACTTAATTAAATACAACACATCTTATTCAAAACGTATCTATGAAAATCATTCGTAATTACCCTGTATACTTTTACATTAACAAAAAATTAAATAAAAAGGGACAGATAAAAATAATACTGGCTGTTCTAAAATGCCAACGTCATATATAAAAGATTAATAAATGCTTAATTAAATACTTAATTAAATACTTAATTAAATACAACATCTTAGTCAAAACGTATCAACGAAACTCATTCGTAGTTACCCTGTATACATTTACATTAACAAAAAATTAAATAAAAAGGAACAGATAAAAATAATACTGGCTGTCCT
The DNA here is from genome assembly GCA_010416925.1 of Polistes metricus. Taxonomy (NCBI): domain Eukaryota; kingdom Metazoa; phylum Arthropoda; class Insecta; order Hymenoptera; family Vespidae; genus Polistes; species Polistes metricus. The sequence continues at coordinate 1,489,999 of QUOH01000015.1, read as the reverse complement.
AAAATGCCAACGTTGTAAATAAAAGATTAATAAATACTTAATTAAATACAACATTTTATTAAAAACTTATCGACGAAACTCATTCATAATTACCCTGCATACATTTATATTAACAAAAAAATTAAATAGAGGGTACAGATAAAAATAAACTAAAAATAACACTGGCTGTTCAAAAATACCAACGTTATTGAAAAATTAATGAATACTAAAAATGAATGAAAAATTAATAAATACTTAATTAAATACATCTTATTCAAAACGTATCGAAGAAGATCATTCGTAATTACCCTGTATACATTAACATTAACAAAAGTATAAATAAAAAGAAACAAATGAATAGGTAACGTCTGTTCTGTCAGTGAAAGATATACGAATCCCGTTTACGAAGATGCTTCTTCTTCCATCGAGAGAAGAGAATTAGGATGAGTCGAAAGAAATGAAAGATGAGATAGTGGTAGTACTGGCAATAGGTTGGATTGAGTAGTGGTGAGGAGGAGTAAGGGCGGGGGGGAGGACAAGTAGGAGAAATAGAAGAAGGAAAAAGGGGTTGGGAGGAAAGAGGAAGATGAGAGCAACGTAGGCGCGTTGCAAAGCGCATGTTTAGCAGCAGAAGGCAACCCGTCTTGCACGATGGTGGTTGATGAGCGCCTAGCAACAGGCGTCAGGGGTTGTCAACCCCTGCCCTCGGCTTACTTTCTCCTTTCGCGGCCGCTTACGTAACCAAAAGCCGCGTTCGAGTCAGTCAGTCAGTCAGCTTTTACGCCTTTCCACCTCCAACCAATCCAACCCAACCCAACCAACCCCTCTTTTCTTTCTTCTTCTTCTTCTTCTTCTTCTTTTTCTTCTTCTTCTTCTCTTCTTCCATCTTTCATAAACCTTATATTTCTCCTCGTCTCACCCCTTTTTCCACCTCTTTCTCCTATTTTCATATCAACATCTCTCACGAACGGTTCCTCCTCATTCGACCTTCGCATACTCGGCAAGCAAACATTTGTTGTTCTAAGTTCTTCTTGTTTCGGTTGCTTATGGCTTAAGAGAGATTTTTAATGGTAAAAGAATATACTAAATTACTCCTTATTATTTAATTATACGATAAATAAATTTTTAATAATTTCTGTAATACATTTAGAAGAAGAAGAAGAAAAAAACAGAAATGAAAACTAAAAAACAGAAGCCAAAAGCCTGTACTAAATATTTTCTACACAAAATAATATCAATGTTTATATATATATATATACATAATTATCCTAATTCTTCACTCGTCATTATATATTCGAGAAAAACGAAATTAATTTATTTATTTTTAATAATACGAGAAATAAATTTTAAACAATTTCTATAACATTTAGAAGAAAACAGAAACAAGAACTAAAAAGAAGATGCCACAAATCTGTACTAAATATTTTCTACACAAAATATATATCAATGTTTATATTATATATATATACATAATTATCCTAATTCTTCACTCGTCATTATATATTCGAGAAAAACGAAATTAATTTATTTTATTATTTAATAATACGAGAAATAAATTTTAAACAATTTCTATAACATTTAGAAGAAAACAGAAACAAGAACTAAAAAGAAGATGCCACAAATCTGTACTAAATATTTTCTACACAAAATATATATCAATGTTTATATTATATATATATACATAATTATCCTAATTCTTCACTCGTCATTATATATTCGAGAAAAACGAAATTAATTTATTTTATTATTTAATAATACGAGAAATAAATTTTAAACAATTTCTATAACATTTAGAAGAAAACAGAAACAAGAACTAAAAAGAAGATGTCACAAATCTGTACTAAATATTTTCTACACAAATATATCAATGCTTATATTAAATATATATACATAATTATCCTAATTCTCCACTCGTCATTATATATTCGAGAAAAACGAAATTAACTCATTTTATTATTTAATAATACGGTAAATAAATTTGAAACAATTTCTATAATATTTAGAAGAAAACAGAAACGACTAACTAAAAAGAAGATTCCACGAATCTGTACTAAATATTTTCTACACAAAATATATCAGTGCTTATATTAATATAATACATAATTATCCTAATTCTCTATTCGTTATTATATATTCGAGAAAAACCAAATTAATTTTTTTATTATTTAATAATACGATAAATAAATTTTAAATAATTTCTATAACATTAGAAGAAAACAGAAACAAGAACTAAAAAGAAGATGCAACAAATCTGTACTAAATATTTTCTACACAAAATATATCAATGTTTATATTATATATATACATAATCATCTTAATTCTCTATTCGTTATTATATATTCGAGAAAAACTAAATTAACTCATTTTATTATTTAATAATACGAGAAATAAATTTTAAACAATTTCTATAACATTTAAAAGGAAAAAAGAAACGACTAACTAAAAAGAAGAAGCCACAAATCTGTACTAAATATTTTCTACACAAAATATATCAATGCTTATATTAAATATATATACATAATTATCCTAATTCTCTACTCGTCATTATATATTCGATAAAAACGAAATTATCTCATTTTATTATTTAACAATACGATAAATAAATTTTAAACAATTTCTATAACATTTAGAAAAAAACAGAAACAAGAACTAAAAAGAAGATGCCACAAATCTGTACTAAATATTTTCTACACAAAATATATCAATGCTTATATTAAATATTATACATAATTATCTTAATTCTCCACTCGTCATTTTAATATTCGATAAAACGAAATTATCTCATTTTATTATTTAACAATACGATAAATAAATTTTAAACAATTTCTATAACATTTAGAAAAAAACAGAAACAAGAACTAAAAAGAAGATGCCACAAATCTGTACTAAATATTTTCTACATATAATGTTTATATTATATATATATACATAATCATCTTAATTCTCTATTCGTTATTATATTCGAGAAAAACTAAATTAACGCATTTTATTATTTAATAATACGAGAAATAAATTTTAAACAATTTCTATAACATTTAAAAGGAAAAAAGAACGACTAACTAAAAAGAAGAAGCCACAAATCTGTACTAAATATTTTCTACACAAAATATATCAATGCTTATATTAAATATATATACATAATTATCCTAATTCTCTACTCGTCATTATATATTCGATAAAAACGAAATTATCTCATTTATTATTTAACAATACGATAAATAAATTTTAAACAATTCTATAACATTTAGAAGAAAACAGAAACAAGAACTAAAAAGAAGATGCAACAAATCTGTACTAAATATTTTCTACACAAAATATATCAATGTTTATATTATATATATACATAATCATCTTAATTCTCTATTCGTTATTATATATTCGAGAAAAACTAAATTAACTCATTTTATTATTTAATAATACGAGAAATAAATTTTAAACAATTTCTATAACATTTAAAAGGAAAAAAGAAACGACTAACTAAAAAGAAGAAGCCACAAATCTGTACTAAATATTTTCTACACAAAATATATCAATGCTTATATTAAATATAGATACATAATTATCCTAATTCTCTACTCGTCATTATATATTCGATAAAAACGAAATTATCTCATTTTATTATTTAACAATACGATAAATAAATTTTAAACAATTTCTATAACATTTAGAAAAAAACAGAAACAAGAACTAAAAAGAAGATGCCACAAATCTGTACTAAATATTTTCTACACAAAATATATCAATGCTTATATTAAATATATATACATAATTATCTTAATTCTCCACTCGTCATTTTATATTCGATAAAAACGAAATTATCTCATTTTATTATTTAACAATACGATAAATAAATTTGAAACAATTTCTATAATATTTAGAAGAAAACAGAAACGACTAACTAAAAAGAAGATTCCACGAATCTGTACTAAATATTTTCTACACAAAATATATCAGTGCTTATATTAAATATATATACATAATTATCCTAATTCTCTATTCGTTATTATATATTCGAGAAAAACCAAATTAATTTATTTTATTATTTAATAATACGATAAATAAATTTTAAATAATTTCTATAACATTTAGAAGAAAACAGAAACAAGAACTAAAAAGAAGATGCAACAAATCTGTACTAAATATTTTCTACACAAAATATATCAATGTTTATATTATATATATACATAATCATCTTAATTCTCTATTCGTTATTATATATTCGAGAAAAACGAAATTAACTCATTTTATTATTTAATAATACGAGAAATAAATTTTAAACAATTTCTATAACATTTAAAAGGAAAAAAGAAACGACTAACTAAAAAGAAGAAGCCACAAATCTGTACTAAATATTTTCTACACAAAATATATCAATGCTTATATTAAATATATATACATAATTATCCTAATTCTCTACTCGTCATTATATATTCGATAAAAACGAAATTATCTCATTTTATTATTTAACAATACGATAAATAAATTTTAAACAATTTCTATAATATTTAGAAGAAAACAGAAACGACTAACTAAAAAGAAGATTCCACGAATCTGTACTAAATATTTTCTACACAAAATATATCAGTGCTTATATTAAATATATATACATAATTATCCTAATTCTCTATTCGTTATTATATATTCGAGAAAAACCAAATTAATTTATTTTATTATTTAATAATACGATAAATAAATTTTAAATAATTTCTATAACATTTAGAAGAAAAAAGAAACGACTAACTAAAAAGAAGAAGCCACAAATCTGTACTAAATATTTTCTACACAAAATATATCAATGCTTATATTAAATATATATACATAATTATCCTAATTCTCTACTCGTCATTATATATTCGATAAAAACGAAATTATCTCATTTTATTATTTAACAATACGATAAATAAATTTTAAACAATTTCTATAACATTTAGAAAAAAACAGAAACAAGAACTAAAAAGAAGATGCCACAAATCTGTACTAAATATTTTCTACACAAAATATATCAATGCTTATATTAAATATATATACATAATTATCCTAATTCTCTACTCGTCATTATATATTCGATAAAAACGAAATTATCTCATTTTATTATTTAACAATACGATAAATAAATTTTAAACAATTTCTATAACATTTAGAAGAAAACAGAAACAAGAACTAAAAAGAAGATGCCACAAATCTGTACTAAATATTTTCTACACAAAATATATCAATGTTTATATTATATATATATACATAATTATCCTAATTCTCCATTCGTCATTATATATTCGAGAAAAACGAAATTAACTCATTTTATTATTTAATAATACGGTAAATAAATTTGAAACAATTTCTATAACATTTAGATGGAAAACAGAAACGATTAAATAAAAAGAAAAAGCCACAAATCTGTACTAAATATTTTCTACACAAAATATATCAATGCTTATATTAAATATATATAATAATTATCCTAATTCTCCACTCGTCATTATATATTCGAGAAAAACGAAATTAACTCATTTTATTATTTAATAATACGGTAAATAAATTTGAAACAATTTCTATAACATTTAGATGGAAAAAACAAACGACTAATTAAAAAGAAAAAGCCAAAAATCTGTACTATTTTATACAGAACATATATCAGCACTTATTAACATAAGAAAATATATATATAAACAGATGTTCTGAAATAATTTGCAAATGAAAAATCATTCTAATACTCCGCTCGTCATTTTATATTCGACAAAAATCAAAATAACATATTATCGTATTAATAAATACGTAATATCAAAAAAAGAACCAAATGAATTCCTTTTATTACGATAAATAAATTCTAAACAATTTCTATAACATTTAGAAGAAGAAGAAGAAGAAGAAAAAAACAGAAACGAAAACTAAAAAGAAGAAGCCACAAATCTGTACTAAATATTTTATACACAAAATAATATATCAGCGTTTATTAACACGACATAAAGAAAATATATAAATAAATATTGACAAATAATTTCTCCACAAAAGATAAATCATTCCAATTCTCCGCTCGTAATTATAAATTCGACAAAACCACCAACACCGGTATTATTAATTAATACGATAATTGAAAATTCTTAACGACTAGAAACATTAATAAAACGAGAAATCAAATTCGGACCCCGGTCTGCCGGGAAGAGAAGAGAAGAGAAGAGAAGAGAAGAGAAGGGAAGTAGGAAGGGAGTCCTATTTCATTAGTTCAACCTAGCCAAGTGTGTTAACTCAGTTTATATCCCGTGCAAACAGAAATTTCCCTCGTCTACTAGGCCTTCATTTCCGGATCTGAAATTCATTGGGTTGCCCGGATGATGATAGTAGTACATAGATATGTAAGGTATGTGTACACAAACGTAGACAGGTTTCGAAATGTTCCCAGACACACATCATCCGTAGAATCGATTTGCTTGTCCCCTTCTCGTCATTGGTCCCATCAGAACGGTGAAAGACTGGTAGACAAACCACCCCATACCCACCCCCACCCTTACCCCACTTCTCCCTCCTCCCTATTCCCATTCCCATCCCTCCCAATTCCCCCTTACCTTTTTCCCCTCTTCCCAACCCTTCCTTCGTTAAGTTTAGAGTCGAAACTTAATTGCCCGTCGTCAGCTGGGTCTGCTTTCCTTCTCGTAAAGACTCGCGCTCACCTATGCGTTATGTTCGTTCACTTCGCGCTAAGCCAATACCCTTTTCTCAGTGACGAGATAGCGCGTCGCTTTTATGGGATCGTAAAAGGACGATGGTTAAGCATCGAGGGTGTTGATAACGAGGGATGGGCAAACCCTGACTAAGGGTATACGGGGTTATCGTTTTATGTAAAGGTGCTTCTGAAACCTTGAAACCTGACACCAGGAAACCTTTACATCTCTCTCTCTCTCTTTTTCCCCCCCTCTCTCTTTCTCCCCCTCTCTCTCTCTATCTAGCTGTCTATCTATCTATCTATCTCTCTCTTTCTCACACTATCTATCTAAGTTGTTAGTCAAAGTTAGGATTGTGCATGCTATAATAATTTAGGGATCCGCATTAATAGTGATGATAAGCAGATTAACGAAATCTCGGATTAGATTGTTCGATTAAATAATCGAAATTATAGATTTATCATTATACGTTTTATTATCACGATTCAAATTGTAGATTTATTTTTGTTTTTTTTTTTTAATTTATTTTCACGGTATTTTAATAATCACGATTAACGTATTACGACATAATTCTCCACGATTGCGTTTATTATTTGTATTGTTATCTCAATTATTATTTTAATTATTTGTTTATTTGTTTATTTGTGCATCGACGGGATTTACCCGTTGTTATATAACAAGAAATAAATATTCATAAATAAAAAAAATACATTTAATATAAATATAAAAAAAATAAATAAAATTAAAATACAAATGAATAAATAATATATACAGATAAATATTAACAATAAATGAAAGGAATATATATAAATATATATTTACAAAAATTACGAAGAATTGAATAAAATAATATTATTTGAAGGTAAAATAAAAAAAAAAAAATAACACGAGTTATAAGTAGAATTATTGATCCATCGTATGGCCATTAGATTTCCACGTTATACAAAAAAAATGTACTTTAATATTGGTTAAAAGTAATAGAAGAAATAGGAGGAGGAGGAAGAAAAGGAAAAGAAAAATAAGAAGAAAATATTATTTATCGACATTGTGATGTTTATGGCGTAAGATTTCAGTAAATCACCATCGCGCAATAAACGTCGGGACACCATTGAATTATACGCTCGTGAAAGCGTGTACGCACACACTAACCCCCCCTCTCCCCCCTCCCCCCTCACCCCCTTCTTCTTTTCGTACCGTTACTTATCCTCGATTATTATTTTCAACGACGAATATGAATCTCGAATAAGATCCTAATGTTAGATAAAATATTTCTCTCTTTTTCCTTATCATTCTATGTTTTCTAACAATATGCCTTACAACAACGAATACAAACAAAAAATATTAACCGAAGATAATAATTTACTTCACGCATATTTTCTTCATTCGTTGCGAAAGTATAGAATTTTTCCATAAAGTTATCGTCGTTTTTATATCAACAATTACTAAATCAATATTTTATTAATTCATATAAAATATTAACAACGCAAAGCTTCTCTGTGAAATATCTTTTACAATAAAAAAAGAAGAGAAAGACATAACTTTCAAGCAAAATAATATATTGATGTTTATTTACCCAAATCCAATAATTAGGAAAAATTCTAATATTCAACTCTCTTTTTTTCTTTCGTTATTTAACTATGATTATATTTTTGAAAATATCGCAATATTCCAAGTTTCCAAATGAAAGATATAAAGATTAGAGGGAGTGTTAGAAGTGGTGAGGTGAGTCGTAAAGCTTTGACGATCCAAGGAACGTCGATTTCTCTAAAAGTAAGTTCGAGGAACGATCTTCTTGCTTCCTGTGGATGATGAAAGTCAAGCGGAAGTAGGAAGAGAAGAAGAAGAAGAAGAAGAAGAAGAAGAAGAAGGAAGTGGGATAACGACCAGAGGTGTTTGCGAAGAAGGTTCCTGTGACTGGACGAGAAACGCGTTTCCGCGGTTACAGGAGCTCGTAAACCCTTACTGGAGCTTGTAATAATGATAATGCACGATAGAGAGTGAGAGAGAAACCTAAGAAACCTAACCGCGTGCCCTCAGGAAAGCAGCTTCTCACTCAACTTGCAACAGGAAACTCTAAATTCGTCCTTGGAAATCCCTTTTTTCTCACTTTTTCTTCTTCTTGCATCTCCCGGATGAAGGAAAAGATACTAAACGTTTAGATCTTTTTTTTACGATCGGGGGAAAAGAAGTCTCCAGCGTAGAGCGTTGAACAATTTTTTTTATCACCTTTCATCGTTTTTATTTTTATTTCCAAACATTATTTTTATATTTTATATTTTATATTTGTTTCCTTATATTTTTCGTACGATTTAACATTATATTTATATATAACTATCGAATGGGTTGTGTAAGGACACTTTTTTTTATTTTAAATTTTCTATAAATTATTATCATTAGTGTAGGATTCGTGAAAAAATTGGGCCGTTGGACTGACTGGACCGGGACTCGAACCCGGATTTTCCGTTTTCCGGGCGACTGCCTTTAACCATTGAGCTATCAGGGCCCACCGTCCAACCTCTTCACGAATGCCTATTTAAGTGTTTGGCTTGGAGGTGCTCGCATCCTACATTAGTTTATTCGTTTTTTATATGAAAAAAATGTCTATAGATACACGTAGAAATAAAACAATAGAGGTTTTATCCTGATTAGGTATAGTAGAAGCTTTTGGGAGTATAGTCCAATCATTCTACTTTGATATCCTTTCCATTATAAAACAGAATGGATTTTCAAGTATTATCATCCTATTTTAGGAAGGAAGCTTATGTCAAAATCTTCTACGCAGCTTCTATCTCTTTCTATCTCGTTGAAAAAGAAGAAAAGGAGAGAAGGGATGATGGGTAGGGGTACATACTTTAAATATTGAGTTACGATGAAACCAAGTTATCCTCGTTTTCTCCTGGTATAATCTACAACATGTCTGGCAGACAGGCGGACAGACAGGTAGGCAAGGAAACGATGGAGAGGAGGTTGAGAAAGGTTGAGATAGAGGAGAAAGGGGTTGGAAAACGAACCAATGAACGAACCAACGGATGGACGAACGGACAGGCATCGAGTCAAAAACGAGTATTTTAGGAAGCCCGTAGTAGTTTGCCACACGAAACTTCAAGTTTGCTGAAGTAGAAACTTCAGCGTGTTACCAACCGCAACATTTCTTTTTTTCTTCTTCTTTCTTTTTTATCCTGTTTTATCTTTCGCTGTAAAGATTCAAAAATAAATGTAAAAAAGAAGAGAGAGGGAGAGAGAGAGAGAAGGTAAAAACAATCATCGATAAAAACGTGTTTTAGTTTGTCGAATTTAAATATTTATTTGGAAAAATTGTTTTCGTAGAATGATGGTGGTAGGTTGTTGAAACAACGATAAAATAAAATTGTTATATTTCTTAATTCCCGCTGGGGTTTCCTTTCGCTTTTTTATTTTCCTTTTTACTTTTAAGTCAAGAAAATAAATGAATTAGCAGAGGTAGAAAATAAGGCTTACAGTAAATGAATAAATAAATAAATAAATAAAATTAAAATATAAATAAATAAATAATATATATATACTGAGAAATATTAATAATAAATGAAAGGAATATATAAATATATTTACAAAAATTCTAAAGAATTAAATAAAATATTATTTGAAATTAAAAAAAGAAAATAACACGAGTTGAGTAGAATTATTGAATTAACCGACATAATAAAACAAAATATTATGTCATTTAAATGGGTTGCGTTACATCATGCGACGGGTTATATTATTAAAAACTATGAATAATCGTTATGCTTTATATTTTTCATTTTATATTACGATCAAATAATCTAGTAAAAAAAAATAATCTCTAATTTCTTATCGCACATTAATTAAATGCATTTCATTTCTTTTTTTTTTATTCTTCATCTCAACCGATCTTTTTTCTTTTGCTTTTTTCTTTTTTTTTTCTTTTTTTAATTCCAGTAATTTGAAATGTAATTCTCTAACACACAAGAGTTGGAAACTATCGATCGTTGTGACTTAGGAGCTCACGTATTCGGGTCGAAGTATTACTGCTGATAAACGACCATCGACTTACTATTCCGATTAACTATTCCATCGGGAGATTAACGCGTTTACTTACGTCTTCGTCTTTTGGCAAGATTAATGGTAGGATCGTGCACGATTGCCAATCCTTTTCTCGGTTCAAGTCCTTTTCTGCTGCTCCAGGATATCATCGAGTTCGTTCTTCTCATCCTCCTTCTCTCCTCCCCCCCTCTTCACCCATTCTTCCCCATTCATCCTTTTCTTATACTTTTTCCATCCTTTTTACCTAATCCTGTTATTTTTTATTTATTTTTATGGTTTACTTTCTCCATTTCTTACTCTTTACTTCTACTACTTCATCTCTAATATCTCATCATTTTTTATTTATTATTTTATTTATTTATTTATTTATTATTTTATTTATTTATTTATTATTTTATTTATTTATTTATTTATTATTTTATTTATTTATTATTTTATTTATTTATTTATTTATTATTTTATTTATTTATTATTTTATTTATTTATTTATTTTAATTTCTTCATATTCTTGTTGCTCCTCCTCTTCTTCTTCTACTACTTCTTCATCTTTTTTATTTCTATAATCATTTTATTTTTTATTTATTTTTATATATTTTTTTTTAATCTTCATACCCTTTTTTTCATCTTCTTTTATTTCATTCTCATATATTCTCTTCTTCTACTTCTTCTCGTTCCTTACCCTTTTCTTTTACTTTACTTTCGGAATATATCGTCCTTGTTACACGAGCAAAATGTCAGAACTTATATACTAGAATAAAAATATTAAAAAAAAATAGAAGAAGAGAGAGAGAAAAAGGGATCTAACGCGACTCGCATTCGAAATGCACTTTTCCACGAAGCAAAACGACAACTCTCTCTCTCTCTCTCTCTCTCTTTCCCTCTCTTTCTCTATTTCAATGCTGATGGCTCGAGATTTATTTACGATGCTACGAGATATGACGGAATAATAACGTACATTCTAAATATTCCCCCCCACCCCACCCCTTTTCCATCTGCTTTCTTCCCTTACTTCTATCTTTTTCTTCTTCTTCTTCTCTTCTCTCTCTCTCTCTCTCTCTCTCTCTTTCTTTCTCTCTCTCTTTATCTCTTTATCTTCGTTTTATCTTTACTTTCTTTCTTTCATGACCTTTTCAGGGTCGCTTCAAACGTAGGACAAACGTTGCAAAAGATAGGAATAGTAAAACGTTTCTTTGAAATAAAATAAAATACTATAGAGGTATGTGTACATAATAGTGAATCGCAAGAAGAGCATTATAATCACTACTTCTGTAAAATTTTATATCAAATTCGTATTTGCCTTTCAATATGAAGCTTTTTAATTTTTCTACGTACAAATAAACCCCATTTTAGGATAATTATTATACTTTCAAATTGATATTCTATTTTTTTTTTATTGACAGAAGAAAACATTTTCATACGTTTAGAAATAATAATATTTCGTACAATTCGAATAATTTTTCCCATATTAATTTCTAATGCTGATTAATAATAATGCATATTATCTTTTTTTTGTGAAGTTATACTTCTTTTGGCGTATTGGGGAAAATGTAATGGGGAGTGATTTTGTTCCGAGCGTCTGGAAAAAACGACACCATGAAAGTTGTCTTCTCTTCTTCTTCCCGTTTTTTTCTCAAGCGGGTCACCCATCCAAATACTAATAATCATACTCAGCGCTGCTTTACTTAAATAATCGAGCGAGAACTAATGCTGTAACCGCGCCATGACTGTTGACGCGTGAAGTAATTCGATATATCTCTCTTATATTTAGTGTGGACTGATATCTATATTTTGATATTTTCTTTTTCTTTTTTTTATTCTTTCTTATATATATATAATAATAATTATTTTTTTTTAAGTTATTTTTTTTCTTTGAAGTTTTTTTTTGAAGTTATTTTTGAGGTTATTGAGGTTATGTTCGTTTTGGTACGGCAAAGAAGTATAACTTCTTACGTGCGTACATAAGTACACACACAAGTTTTTTTAAATTAAATTAAATTTTTATGTACAATTAATAAAAATATATGTAATCAAAATTTTCATTCAAAATTCAATGCAAAATTTTCCGCGAGAAACCCAATTACAAATACGATGACTTCAGTTTCTATAATTGATCTTCTTACAAATTTTTTTCAAACTATTTTACGTTTAAGCATCATCATTCTTACTTTGAAAGAAACTGAATGGTTAAAACTTATTTTACAAAGCGGCTAAAATTGTACTACGTTCTTATTTTAAAAAAAAAGAAACGTAAGGAAACGTAAGAAAAATATGCTTCTGACCTCGCTAAGAAAAAAACGAAGACAAGGTTAGAAATAAAGATAAAAAATGAGAGAAAAAATTTTAAAAGATATATTCGATATAACACACGAAATAAAGAAGAAGAAGAGGAGAAAGAGTGTCCGGGTGTTCCGCGTACGAGTTGGAAGAGAATTTTCGTAACGGGAAGTTTGCCAAGAAGTTTGAGCCAATCACGAAACTTTACTCTATCATTTCTAAGGCCTTTCAAAAGACAAAACAAAATACTCCTTCCTTTCAAGTCTTTCAATTCACCATACGACATAACATTTTTCTTTCCCTTATTTTTCATTATTATTCAAAAAGAAAAAAAAGAAGTATTAAAAATAACCAAAATTATTGAAAAACAAAAAATAAAAAAAAAGATTAACATATCATCGAATTACTAGAAATGAATGTATTTTGGGTTTAATTTGTTGATCGTTTATTTCGGTAAGTTTCCTTTCCCATCAACAATTTCGATTAAGGGCTAGGAAATATAGTCGTGGATCGATTGAAACGTGCTAGACACCCGGTATATACTCGTAATTTGTATACACGTACATGGTTTGATATACTAGGGGCCCACAAACATTGAACAAAACTCTCAACCGTGCCATCTCGACTGTTTTCGATCGACGAGAGGGTGGTTTGTAGCGTCAAGGGCACTAGGGTGTGCTGGTCTCACCCTCGATAAATGGGAAGGGGGAGGAAGGGAGGTAGGTAGGTAGGTAGGAAACAAAGTGACCAAAGGGAGATCTGGGAAACCTCCAATGGCCAGTTTCGAAAAGCCCTAACCGACATCGATCGAATTATAACCATGGTTACTATTTCTACCCCCCACCCCCACCCCCACCCCATACCACTTTCTCATATATCCTATTAAATAAATTTTAATGATTATATTTTTTATCTCATTTCAATCGATAAACAAATATTTTTTTTTCATCTCCTTGACGTTCTCGATCAATTTTTCTACTGAAATAAATCAAATTTAATTATTCTATTAACGAGTACTAATCTCTAACGTGAGTTATCAACAAATTGATAATGAAAATATAAATTTGATGGATTTATTATTTCTATTTAAATTATTTCTACACAGGTTGTCTATTGTCTTCCAGTGTTCGACCACTATCGATCAAATTACCCCGCCCCGGTTGAATTATTTTCAAAGTAATTTAAAAAGAAATATAAAAAACGAGTAATTGTCACGTTGTTTAAACTGTTTTGGATTGATGGAAAAAAAAAATTGTAGGCAATCCTTTGACCATTTGTTTGTTTGTTTCTTTCTCTTTCTTTTTTTTTACGCGAACGATAATCTACGCGTTTTACCTTTTTTTTTTCTTTCTTTTTATTTATTTTCTTTCTCTTTTTAACAAAATGTTCGAAACGCGCGACGGTGTGTGTTTTTTTTTTTTTTTATTTCTTTACCATTCTCTCTCGTTACTTTTTTTTTTTGCTTTTTTTTTTTGATAACGAATCAATATTGGTATTAAACAAAAATTTATATGTATCGACGAATTCATATTTTTTTTTCTTTTTTTTTTACCAATGAAACTTTGTTAAACCATCGTTTTCTCTCGTCAAAGGAAAAACCAATTTTTTTTTTTTTTTTATTACTCTTCCCTCCTTTCCTCTCTCTCGTTATTCTCATTCGAGCGTGAACTTAAAATACGTTGGAAAAGCGAATGAGAACGAACGAACGAACGAACGAACGAACGAACGAACGTCGAAGTTTTTTGATCGAAAGAGAAAGAGAAAGATATAGAAATAGACAGAGAGAGAGAGAGAGAAACAAAACCAGTCTCGGAAAACGCATGTTGGAAATTTATTCGCGCGAACTTTACTCCAAAAGGACTAATTGCTTTGACCGTTTCGGGTGAAGAGAAAGAGAGAAAGAAAGAGACATAGGGGAAAAAAAGAAAAAAAGAAAGAAAGAAAGAACGGGGTCGAGTTAATTACCGTCACCGAAATTACAAACGGATTCTTACGTGTTACCTAGAAATAATCAATTATTTATTTACTTAAAAAAAAAACGTAATTATATAATTAATTTCACGACGAATTTACAATCTGTTAAAATAATTCTTTTTTTTTCCATTAAATAACCACCCGTATTCTCCCGATTTATAAACTTGAACGTTTACAGACGTAAAAAATAAAATACGAAAAAAAAAAAAAATAAAGAAAATGAATAAGAAACTGGGGAAAAATTAACGAAAAGAAGAAAAGAAAAAAAAGAAAGAGAAAGAAAGAAAAGGTAAATCTTACAATTAGAAGAAACAGGGAGAAAAGAAATATCTTCTTCAA
The DNA here is from genome assembly GCA_010416925.1 of Polistes metricus. NCBI lineage: Eukaryota > Metazoa > Arthropoda > Insecta > Hymenoptera > Vespidae > Polistes > Polistes metricus. The sequence goes on along the minus strand of QUOH01000015.1, from coordinate 1,474,736 downwards.
TTTCTAAGATTTCTTTTGGCTCACAATCTAGTACAATCGTTCGATGAGATGAAATATACAGGACAAAAGGTTTCGATAGGTGCACTCAATGCACTTCATGCACTTCGAGCACTTCGGTGACCGTCATCATCATCATCATCATCATCATTATCATCATCATCATCATCATCATCATCATCATTATCACCAACACTATCACAAGCATCGTCATCGTCATCGTCATCGTTATCGTCATCGTCATCGTCATCTGTGAGGAAAACAATCTTTCGATGAGATGAAATATACAGGACATAAGGTTTCGATAGGTGCACTCGATGCACTTCGAGCACTTCGGTGACCGTCATCATCATCATCATTATCATCAACACAATCAACACTATCACAAGCATCATCGTCATCGTCATCGTCATCGTCATCGTCATCGTCATCGTCATCGTCATCGTCATCGTCATCGTCATCTGTGAGGAAAACAATCGTTCGATGAGATGAAATATACAGGACAAAAGGTTTCAATAGGTGCACTCGATGCACTTCGAGCACTTCGGTGACCGTCATCATCATCATCATCATCATCATCATCATCATCATCATCATCATCATCATCATCATCATCAACACAATCAACACTACCACAAGCATCGTCATCGTCATCGTCATCTTCATCGTCATCGTCATCGTCATCTGTGAGGAAAACTTTGTTGGTTGAAGTGTGCATTAGAGAGACATTATATTCGATTCTAGACACGACGAACTCTACCAAAGTGGGAGAATAGAACGAACGAATGAACTAACGCACGTGCTAGAAAAAGAAAGAATGAGAAGAGAATAAATGAAAGAAAGAAAGAGAAAAAGAGTAGATGTATGTGTGTAAGAGAGAGAGAGAGAGAGAGAGAGAGCCTCGTTACGCCACGGTCACTGACTTTGTAACAGCGAATGCGTTTTAACGACTCGTAATAACTTGAGGAGCGTAAACGAAAGGAGGATTTACAAAGCGATAAAACGACGTACAAAAGAGAAAGAGAAAGAGAGAGAGAGAGAGAGAGACGACTGCATATTTTTTATTTTCTCTTTCTATTTCTATCTCTATACACAGGGTGAACGAAGAATTTATCGTATAAATGAGGTCAAAGTTGATTTCACGATTGGATTGTGGCAATTTTATTCAAAGTTATTATTATTATTATATTTTTGATTTTGATTAAAGTATCGTTCAGGATACTTATTTAAGAATATTAATTATCAGTTGTATGATTTTTGTAATAAAGGGTATTTATTTTATTTAATATCAATTTAATATAATATTCATCGAATCGTTCTACATTTTTTATTGACGATAATATACGATTGGTTGCACTTTTTTTTTCTTTTTTTAAGACAATGGACGTTCTGTAAATTCGTAATATCGTTGATTAATTAATTGTACACCAATTCGATTTATATAATTTATTTTTTTTTTTTTTTCAAAAAAATGTAAACCCAGTCTCCTACGTAATTTGATGACTCTTGATTATAATTTCTCTATTCTTTTCGTTCGAGCTATTAAAATCAATCTTGACCTAATTAATACGAATATCGATGTTCACCCTGTAGATATTTTTCTGTATTTATTCATTTAGAATCTTTCTCAATAGAGCATTTGAAGCCGCGCCCAAAATGCGTGGGTTAACAGCGTCGTATAAACGTGCCGTGAAAGATAGAACGAGAATAGAATGAGAGAGAGAGAGAGAGAGAGAGAGAAAGAGAAAGATTGATTACAATTTTCTTTCTATCTGGTCTCTCATTCGAGGATAACCTGTGTGTGAGAATCCGTTGAGAAAGAATGAAAGAATCAACGAAAGAACTAAAGAACGAACGAGCTAGCTAGCAAGTTAGCTAGCTGTTCTGTTCTGTTCTGTTGAATTGTGTTATGTTGCGAGATGAAGGCGAGGTCGGGACACCGTTCCTTGTGAAATACATAGGTGCACGCCTTCTTTAAGTAAACGTCTTTCTATCTTGAAAGAGAAGATCATTTTCAAAGTTTTTAATTAATATTATTCCTTTTTTTTATATTTTTTTTTTTTATATATATTTTTTTCTATTTTTTTTTCTATTTGTCTTTGTTCAATTTTAAAAAAATAACGACGAACAAAATATATTTCTTTTTACGATATTTAAGATTTACTTTAATTACAAATTTTGTCGATAGATATGGCATAATTCTAATTCTTCCTTCCATACTTCAAATCTATAATCATTCATAGTATCATATAAATATTTTAATTATAAATATTTTGTCGATAGATATATGACATAATTTTGAACAATAATTGAACCTTTTCTTCCATACTTCAAATATAAAATTGACGCGTCAAATGTAACCATCCATACTATAATATAAATATTTTAATTATAAATTTTTCGTCGATAGATATATGACATAATTTTGAACAATAGTTGAACCTTTCCTTCCATACTTCAAATCTATAATCATCCATAGTATAATATAAATATTTTAATTAGAAATTTGTTGTCGATAGATATATGACATAATTTTGAACAATAATTGAACCTTTCCTTCCATACTTCAAATCTATAATCATCCATAGTATAATATAAATATTTTAATTATAAATTTTTTGTCGATAGATATATGACATAATTTTGAACAATAATTGAACCTTTTCTTCCATACTTCAAATATAAAATTGACGCGTCAAATGTAACCATCCATACTATAATATAAATATTTTAATTATAAATTTTTTGTCGATAGATATATGACATAATTTTGAACAATAATTGAACCTTTTCTTCCATACTTCAAATATAAAATTGACGCGTCAAATGTAACCATCCATACTATAATATAAATATTTCAATTATAAATTTTTTGTCGATAGATATATGACATAATTTTGAACAATAATTGAACCTTTTCTTCCATACTTGAAATATAAAATTGACGCGTCAAATGTAACCATCCATAATATAATCTAAATATTCGTATCAATCGTTTAAAAATGATCTAACAAAATACACTTTCCTGTAGCTCTGAATAAAAAGATAGAAAAGAAAAAAATTAAACAAAAGCAAACCAACCTCTCTAACCAAGTATCGCAAACAACTTAACAGATAATCTTCTTTCTTTTATGAAGATTCAAGTCTCTCGATGGATTCAGAAATTCTTAGAATCGATGATAGATCGTAGAAACTACGGTATCTTTCACTCACGGTGAACTAGCAATGATAACGGTCCACCGTCCTCTATCAATCGTGGAATCACAACAGTAACAGTAACAGCAACACCAGCAGAAACCAACGACGAGCCACAACAGCGCACGGGTACGAGACGGGTACGGTTGGGTTCCGCAACCGGGAAAATAAGAAAATCTACGGGGCACATAGGAGTTATTGCCAGAAGAGGGCCGATAAATTGTCGTTGCGATCGTTCCTTGGCTTACACCAGAACCATAATTTATGATCGTTTCATGGGAGGAGGAGGGGGGGAGGAAGGGGTTTCAGAACACGAGCGGCAACGCTTCTGCCGTTACGTCGTATTTATTCCTCCATGGGTATCCGTAAGAAATGTTAGAGAGAAAGAAAGAATAGCCCCTAACGTTGCATCTTCTTTTATCTTTCAACTTTGCGTTCGGTTATAGATAGATATATACGTTTACAGTAGTAGGAATTCTAAATCTTTCGTTTTATTTTTTTCCGATCGAACAGGGAATCGATAAAAATTAATCGAATACTATTAAATTATTTACGGGAACGGGGGAAAACTCAAAAATCGTTAATCTCAAAAAAAAAATTAATATTTAAAAACGAACAAGAAATAATACGTGTAAATGTAAAAATAGAAAGGTAAAGAAAATAATAGATTAATCGTAAAATATTTTCTACGGGATCGATTAATTTAAATTGCAATTACAACATTTGTCTCGAGTGAATACGTATGTAAGAATAAAATAAGAAAAATAAAACAAATATATATTTAATAATATTATAATTAATTATAATATAATAATTTAATTTATAAATTTTTATATAATATATATACATATATATATAAAAATAAAATTCGTAATCCTAAGAGTTTCGGTGGAAACAATTGGGTAACACTTTTTACGAACCATACTCATACCTACGTATAATATACGCTATTTTATTTCTCAAAGGAACCATAGACGACGAATAAATTACGTATTCACGTGAGATGGCTCGTAAAAGAAAGTAGGAACCTTCCTTTACAATAAGTTTCCAAAGGAAAAGATCTCTCTCCTTCGTAAACTTCTCTTCCTCTTTGCTTATATAGCAGCTATATACGGTTTTCGTTAAATACGTTTTCAAACATTTCTCTCTCTCTCTCTCTCTCTTTCTCTCTCTTTCTTTTCTCTTTCTCTCTTCTCTTTTTCTTTTTCGAATCTTGTCGAATAATCCGAGCGTAGGTGTAGTTAAGAGTAGGAAACGTCTTCCGTGTCATTCGTTCGTCGATTTAACAACCACTTCTTTCCTCTTTTACACCGAGTGGAAGAAAAGGAGGAGGAGAAGGAGGAGGAAGAGGAGGATGAGAAGAGGATCGTTCTATCCTCCTAAAGTAGTCCTACACCAAACCATGTCAAACTCATTTTTGAGTTCTCGTTTAAGCGAGTTAATTTATCGTTCATGCTATGTCGAGAACCGTCTAAGTGTATGTGCGTGTGTTCCTGTGTATGCGTGCATGTATTTTTGACCTTTTCAGATTATTCAACGATTCGAAAACGTTCTTCTTTACTTCTTGTTTCTTTTTTTTTCTTTCTTTTTTTTCTTAACACACACCCACGCCTACATATATATATTATTATATTAAAATATTATATTAATTATTATAATATTATTTAATTATCTATAAATTTATTTTTAGATTATTATATTTTTAAATTATCTATAAATTATCTATAGCTATTAAATCTGTTTTCTTTTGTAAGCGTAAATTAATAATGTTCTATAAAATTAAAAACAAAATGATACTTATAGAAAAAAAAGTATATAAAATACGCCGTGATACGCGTTTCTTTCGATATTTTCTTTCTCTAATCGAAATATTATGAACATAATGTAATACATAAAAAAAACTGGTGTGTGTACTTATGTACGCACGTAAGAAGTTATACTTCTTTGCCGTACCAAAGCGAACATAACCTCAATAACCTCAAAAATAACTTCAAAAAAAAACTTCAAAGAAAAAAAATAACTTAAAAAAAAAATAATTATTATTATATATATATATAAGAAAGAATAAAAAAAAGAAAAAGAAAATATCAAAATATAGATATCAGTCCACACTAAATATAAGAGAGATATACCGAATTACTTCACGCGTCAATAGCCATGGCGCGGTTACAGCACTAGTTCTCGCTTCGATCATTTACGTAAAGCAGCGCTGAGTACGATTAGTATTTGGATGGGGTGACCCGCTTGAGAAAAAAGGGGAAGAAGAAAAGAAGACAACTTCATGCCGTATACTTAAAATCGCTTTGCCGCGCGTCGTTAAATACCGACAAACTTCATGGTGTCGTTTTTCCAGACGCTCGGAACAAAATCACTCCCCATTACATTTTCCCCAACGCGCAAAAAGAAGTATAACTTCAAAAAATGAGATTAATAATTAATTATGTAATTTTCATTTTGTTATTACAGGAATCAGTGAGATCCCGTGTTGCGATGGACTTCACTGGTAGCGTTGGAAGGATAGTTGAAGATCCAAAGGAAGCAAAGGACATAGCCGAGAGCGAAGGTATAATCTGGCGACGAAGATGGAGGCCTTTTTCACGTACACCATCAGGCTGTGCAATGGTCAGGCTTCATGGTCTCGATGGTGGTATACACGTTCTCCAACCTTGGTTTCATGGTGGCCTCAAAAGGGATATCGCGGCTGCCATTATTAGGGATCATGGCTCGGTCGATGGGTAAGAAATTATTTATTTTTTTTCTTCTTTTTCTTCTTCTTTTCTTTCCTTTTTTTTTTCTTTTTTCAATTTTATTCCCTTTCATCTCGCGAAATGATACTTTTATTTTGTGCTTTATTTTTTTTTTATATCACGACAAAAAAATATATTAGAAAATAATTATATCTCGTATGGAAAGAAAATCTTATAAAATAAAAAAAAAATAATAAAATATAAAAAAAAAAATTAATAATTATCAATGGCAATTTATATATAACAATATTAACTAATATTATCGATAGATAAATCATCGAACTAATAAGCTTACGTAACCATGAACTACATTTTTCTTATCATTCTTGTCGAATTAAAAAAGAAAAAAGAAAAAGAAAAAAAGGGAAAAAGATAGAAAAAAAAAAGAAAGTTAAAAAAAATCTTGCCCTACTTAATAATGGTTGTATAATAATCTTTAACACGATTGTTATCATTGAGATTGCTTCTTCCCTTTTCACTTTTCTTCTTATTACGTTGAAGAACCCGTCAACGACAGAGAGAGAGAGAGAGAGAAAGAATCCTTACTCTTCCTTTTCTAAAGGAAACCTACTTTAAGATTCTTTGAGATTTAAACACGTTAGTTACGTCTTGAATTAATTCATTTTCACGTCGTTATTCTTCTTTTTTTTTTCTTCTATTTTTTTTTCAAATCTTTTATTTCCTCGGCCTTGATTTCTTTAGAACCAAAACCAAGAATCGCGGGGATAGATGTTTAATTAACGACACTATCTTTTACATTTGATCCTTTTCTCTATCTCTTTCTTTCTTTATTTCTTCCTTTCGTTTCTTTACCTTGATTTTCTTTCTCTCTTTCTCTTTCTCTTTTCCATTTATTGTTGGCTAACGTAATCGAGCGCACAACGATCACGTAGTTTTATCCTCTCGGTTTGCCCGTCCGCACGAAGCTTCGCATAAATTTGCATAATCTCGTGTCTTCTCGGAACGAAGCGAAACACGAAAGAAAGAATGGAAAGAAGAAACTATAGAAAGAGAAAGAGAGAGAGAGAGAGAGACATATTGACGCCTCTGAAAAAAAGGGGAAGATTAGAGAGAATTCGCATGGAAATGGTGGTTGGCCTCTTCTATCACTGTCTCTATCTATCTCTATCTTTCTTTCTTTCTTTTCTTTTTCTCTTCTCTTTCTACATACTCGAACATTCATTTTTTTATCGGTCCAACTTGAAAATCGTTTTTAATTTAAAAAAAGAAAAACAAAAATACCTTTATCCTCAATTTTCTATTTTTTTTCTTCTCTCTCATTTTCTCATATCATCCCATCCTTTCACCTTTTCTAATAACTAACGATAAGTAAAGTACGAAAAAGTAGCGGTTGGCGTAGTGGTTAAAAGCTCGGTCTAGTAATTCGATGGTCGTGGGTTCGAATCCTCGTGTGTGAAGAATAAACAAAGTAAAGTACGAATTCGCGAAAAACCAGTAGCTAAAGTTTGAGATAATATATAATAGGTCTCAGTATAGTTATTTATACGAATTAATGAGGATAAATTATTTCGATAAAAATCAAATCTAATTGGTAAGTAAATCATATTGGAATAGAAAAATGTTCATACAATGAATATATAATATATGAATCGCGTTATAAATGAGTCCCCACTGTATACTTCCTTGTTTCGTTTATTCAATTTTCTTATCTTATCCTTCCTTTTCTTCCTATCATGTAAGAGAATTTATTGTAAAATCAGTAATACGGTAACGAAAAGGAAAAGAAGATAAACAGAAGATGGAACGGAAGATTGGTGAGAAAAGTTTCAGAGAGAAGACGACTAAGAGTCTCTCTTTCTCTCTTTCTGAAGTCTTGAGTTTTACGATCTCGTGGTCGCTCAGTAATCGTTTTACGACTCTCTTTCTCTCTTTCTCTTTTCATTCTGCCACCCCGTTCACAGCATCCTCTTTTTACGACCACACTAATTTATATACCACGATTCGCTTCGGGAGATAGTATAAGAAAGCAAGCAAGGAAGGAAGGAAGGAGGAAAAGAAAAGAAAGGATGAAAGAAAGAAAGAAAGAAAGGAAGAAAGAAAGAAAGAAAGAAAGAAAGGAAAGAAAAGATTCTCTTGAAGCTTGAAGAGAAGTCTCTCTCGTATTTGCAAGGGTCTGCCAATCACCTGTCTTCTTTTTGTTCCAGAGTCTTCCTGGTTAGAGAGAGCAAAAGCAATCCTGGGGCCTACGTCTTGACTTACAAGTACAGCGACAAGGTCTTTCACGCTCAGATTCAACCGGTAAGAGAATAAATACTTTTAACTACACACTACGTCATATTTTAACTGTATATCCTTATATATGAATATATCACTCACCAATAATAACAATTAAAAATCGGAACAATATTAATCCTGATATTGTTAATCGACATGAAAAAACTAAAATATTTGAAATAATTTCAGGTATACGACGAGAGACGCAACTGTTGGCTCTACACGTTAGACAAGGGGGCTACGAAATTTTACGATCTCTTACAATTGGTCGAATTTTACCAATTGAATTCGGGTTCTCTGCCAACTCGTCTAACCCATTACGTTCAAACTGGTGTACCAACACCAATACCAAGGCCCGAAGATGGAGGTGCATCACCGTCACCTGCTGACGCCAGTCAAAGATTCAGTGTCAAGACAGAATCAGCGAGTATTTGAGTATAGGAGAACCAGCGACCCGTTGCTGTGAACGTCGAACATGTCCCATCGTCAACTACAACTAACAGAATCGTTACCGTTCCTTCGGATATTGATGATAATGACAACAACGAGGACAATCTTCTCGTTAATAACAACAATAACATTAGGAATAACAACAACAGAATCAGCGTTGTATCAGAACCAAGAAGAGCTACGTTAAATGGTACTCCAACGGTCATAACTGTTGTAGACGTCATAGAAAATCATCATCGATTGGAACGACGTCAACGTTACAATTTAAACGATGACAACAACGTGCACAAATTCAATGCTAACTTTCGACACCATCAACAACAACAACAACAACAACAACAAAGACGTTCGAATACACGATCGGGTTGCTGGAATCTCTGCCTTTGCAGTTACAAGTGGGACTTGTAGCTTAATTATTCTTAATATATTTAATTCACTGAATCTTCAAAGAACCCCAAACGTCACTTTTGCTATCATCTCTGCGACGATACGTCCATGTCTCCCCCAGTCTCCATTTTGAGGAAAGAACGCGAAGAAGAGGATTCATATTTTTGTTTGTTTTTGTTCAAGAGGCTCTCCACTCAAATCTTTCAAACTTTCTGGAACGAGTTTGATTGATTCCTGTGTTTATTAATTATAAGACGTGTCGTCGTATGTTATAATTGGGGGATGCAAACAACACCGTTTTGTTTTTTTTTGTTTTCTACGAACGATTATAACTCGATGTTTTAAAATATCGATCTTTCGACCCTCCGTCAATGAAGAAGAAAAAGAAGAAGAAAAAGAAGAAAAAGAAGAAAGAAGAAAGAAGAAAAAAGAATCAATAATAATAATAACTGCGAATTTATTCGTCCTTATATAAATATATGTATAAATTTACATACATATATATATATATATTTATATATGTAATTAATTTTGTCTTCTAACGAGACGAAAAGATAGAAAAAAAGAGACTACAGATGATGAACGTTCGTACGGATAACGACGAACAGGATTAATTTCGTTTGTTTGTTTTTATTTTTAATCTTTTAATCTTTTAATCTATATATTGGGGTTATTCTATAATTGTAATTTTTTTTTTCTTTTCTTTTTTTTTCTTTTATCGTTTAATAGTCGTCTCGGTTTTTTTTTTTTACGATTAATTTCTCTTCATTTCTAAATCCACCCCCCCCACCCCTCTTAAAATGAGTTTATATAAGAAATGTATACGAAGAAGAGAAGAGAAGAGAAGAGAAGAGAAGAGACAATTTTGTTCTCTTTAATGAAAATGAAAAAAAAGAAGCATTTAGTGTTTATTAATCAAAGATACATCATTGTGTGCATATTGTATCAATGATTATTATACATTTCTTATAATTATTTTTTGGATTTTCTTTCGCATGATTTAACCAATATATTTTCTTCTCTTTTCTTTTCTTTTCTTTCCCCCCCCCCTCCCTTTTTTTGTACTTTAAATTATTTTTCTTTTCTTTTCTTTTTCATCGCGTTAAAAAGTATTTAAATATTAATACAATACGTGTGTGTAGATACATAATACCATTTATTATTTGTTTTTCAATGATTTTACTCGGACGTGTTTAAAAAAACAACAATAAGAAGTTTTATAAATTTCTTTAATTGAAATCAAATGAATGATATAAACAATAACCAACTATCTTAATCTTTATTTCGATGTTGTATTTATTATTACTCGTCTGGGTTATTTTTTCAAATGCCGAACAAAATTTGCAGTTTAATATGAACAACAACAACAACAACAACAAATAGCTGTATTTTAATGAAAAGAAAAATAAGAATAAGAAGAAGAAGAAGAAGAAGTAGAAGAAGAAGAAAAAGAAAAAAAAGCAAATACGTGTGACACTAGCTAGTATTGCTCCTACTTACAACTACATGAACTTTGTAAGAATAATTACACATATACATTTTCACATTTTTACATATTTAAAAAAATAACACACAACACACATACACACACACATACTACTCGTACACGCGATACACATACGGCGTGTCCGTTGGAATTCGTTCTTCGAGACGAGGATTGAGATTGCTCGAGGAACGAACTATTATATTCGACGATCGTTATTGTTATATGCTTTTCGTTAAATCAATCATTCGATTAGATAATAATTAACATTTGAAAATGATACTAATCATTCTTAATGATCTTTTATAACATCAACATTTATATATAAATGTAAATGTACATTATTATTATTTAAGATACAATTTTAAATTCGTCAATTCGAATTTCATTTTCATATTTGAATTTATATAGAATATTTTTCTTTTTTCTTATCTTTTTATTATCAATCGAAACATTTCTTTGAATCTTATATATCGATTAATGCAACGGCGAACCGATAGTTTTTTTTGTTTTTTTTTTTTAATTACAATCGATAGATCCATTTTTTTAAATTATTCTATATGACGTATATATATATACACATATTAATAATATTAATAATAATAATTTTATGACAGATATTTTCTCACATGACCTTTGATACATTGATTAATTTTTTAAATATGTGTTTTTTATTTCCTTTTTTTTTTTTAAATATTTATAATTTATCATAATTTATCACTCGCGCGCGAAAAGAATATAAAAAGAAAGGGAAAAAGGAAAAAATAAGAAAATGAAGTTGAAGCATTGTGTTCTAGGCATATTAAAAAAAATTTGGATTCGTTACGAAAATTCGTTACGAAAATTCATTAAAAAAATTATGATCACGATAACGTGAAAAATGTAAAGATCAAGCAAAAGAAGAAGAAGAATCTAGTAATTTGCGTTATTAGGAATATAAGAATGCGTATAATAATTAATATAATAAAGTAATAAGAATAATATTTCTCGAAAAATGAGGGGAAAAAAAGATAAAAAAAAAAGAAACAAAAAGAAAAATTTTTTCGAGAACGCGAAGAAGCCGCTCAAAAATTTTGTTCCATATGCCGAACAGAATTTTTTATATTCGCAAAGAAAAATCAGAAAATAAATATTCAATTAAATTTTTGCGTGATAATTTATAATAAATAGAAAGAAAAGAAAAAAATCGATAAAAAAAGACGACGACGATAAGCATATTACTTTATACGGACTAGTCGAATATTGACAAAATTTGACTGTGGCCGAATTTAATTTCGTGAATGATAATTTGCGAGCGATTTCTTCCAAAGACATGATCTCATACGTTACATACAATTTTTTGGACGCGTTGCGTGGTTGTTAATTAATTAAATGCGAGGTAGGAGAAGAAAGGGGTTCAATTAAAATAATTAAATAAATTGCATTAAGTATGTGTGAACGACGAATGATAAGAAGAAAAAGAAAAAAAGAGATCGGAACGAAAGTGGAGTGAATAGAATGAATAAAGATTCATGTATGTGTATGCGTGTGTGTGTGTGTGTGTAAGTGAGTGTGTGTATGATGTGAGATAGAAAAAGAAAGAAAATGAAAAATGATGCGAGTGGGTGAGTTTTGTATGTGCGTGTATGGTGTGTATGGTGTATAAGCATAAAATTGAATGAATTTGGATAATATTGAAAGAACGCGAAGAAAAGAATGAAAGAGAGATCAAAGAACAAAGAAAATCTATTTAAATATAGATATATCTATACATATACAATATATATATATGTATATGAATATTCTAAATTATACGTTTTATATAATCGAGAGTAAAAAAAAAAAGAAAGGAAAGGAACATTTAAGTAATAAAGATGTACGATCGACACACAATAATAATAATAATACTAATAATAAATAATAATAATAATTAATAATTAATAATAATAATATTAATAATAATAATAATAACATTAATAATAAATAATAATAATAATAGTAATAATAATAATAATAATAACGACTTAGCGCAAGTCATCGAAAAATCAGGATAAATAATCGATCATTAAATTCAGAATAAATTTCTGAATAATATATTATTCGATTTTCGTGAATGCGTTATAAAAGTCGTGTTAGAAATTAAGCATCGTAGGTGGGACAATTAAAAAATAATCTGAAAGAAAGAGAAAGAGAGCATATGTCTGCGTGTGTGTGTGTGTCTTTGCGTGTGTGAAAAAGAGACAGAGAGAGAAAGAGAGAGAGAGAGAAAAAATTTTTTTCGGTTTAAAGTGATATAAATAATAATTTTTAAAAATAATAATAATAATAATAATGAACACAAAAAAAAAGGAATAAGAAGGAAAGAAGAAAAAAGATTTAAACGTAAGAATAAAATTAAAGTAAATTAAAGTAAAATGAAAGACGAAGGAGTAGGTGTCTTACGCGAACATATTAATTATTATTCATCAGAGAGAGAAAGAGAGAGAGAGAGAGAAGAGAAGAGAAGAGAATCACCGATCCTATTTGTACCTACTTTTTAATAATATTATATTTTTTCAACGATTATTTATTTAAAAACTATCGCCGTCGAACTGTGACACTCCGTACGTGTCTCGCGAAATAAATAAAAATCATATATATACAAAATATATGATAATATGATGCTAATAATGATGATGATGATGATGATGATGATGATAATGATAATAATAATAATGATGATGATTCAACAACAAAGAGATATAAAACAAAAGAGAAAAAGAGAGAAAAAAAACAAATAACAAATATAAAAACAAAATGAAAGAAAGAATGATTAGAAATTAATCCCGTATGATGATGATGATGATGATGATGATGATGATGATGATACGAGAAAAGGACTCCGTTATATGAGAGAAAAAAACATCTAACGATTAAAATAAAAAGAAATAGAAATAAAAGTGAAAGAATGAACACAATTGTCGGAAAGGATTGAGGATAAGGAATAAATAACAGAAGAAAAAAATGAAAAGTAATTAAGAAAATGGTAAAACAACAAAACAAAAACAAAAACAAAAAAAAAAAAGAAAAACAATAAACAATGGTAAACGAACCAGACACTTTGTATTAAGTTCTTAGAATAGTAACGCTTAAATAGAACTGATTATAAGAAATATAAAGGGAATCTATCGTGAATGGGTGTAATTCAAATGAAATACTATACTTTCAATTGATTTAGTAGAAAAAAAATCCTCCGTCGGACGGTAACGATGATTGTTGTCGGCCTTAGATTATGGCAGATCTCTTCGTCCCAATTCGTATATTTTTATGTAGAGATGAATTTTTAAATATCACGTAAATACCGTGAATATTAAAACACAAAACAATACATTTATGCAAACACGCTTTCACAATTAACCAAATTTGAAATTCCTTCGTAGAAATACTAATCTCTCCCCCCCCCCCATTTTTTCATACTTTTTGTTCCTCCTTTGCTCTATCTCTTTTTCAATACTTTTTTTTATTTATTTATTTATCAATCTTTTTCGTTTTTTTTTCTTTTTTTTTTTAGTTCTTTTCTCTCCTCTCGTAATTTTCTCTTTCGTTATATATATATTATTTATAATTTTATTCTTTTTTTTTTTTTTTTTTTTATACATCCACCATTATCTACATTGAGTTTTAGATTTTTATAGGAGCGAGCTCGAAATTTTTCCTCTCGGCTAGAAAAAAAAAAAAAAGAAAGAAAGAAAGAAAAAAAAAAACTGAAAAAAAATAAAACAAGAAAAAATCTTCGTAGAAAAAAAAAAGAAAAAAGAGATACACACCCTCGCGTTCGGCCTTTCCTGTAAATATGTCTATTTAGGCCAATCTCCCGTTCTCTTATTCTAATTCCTCTCCTATTCCTAATTCTCGCTCAAAAATTTTCTTTTCAATCGAATATCTTTTTACTTTGTTTTTTCTTTTTTTTTTCCCCTCTCAAATCCTCCTCTTCCCGTAGTTCCGATCATTTGAAAATCAATTTTGATAGCGGTCAATCAATTTTGATTATTCATGTCGGTTCACGTGATTCTAATTACCTCCACAACACCCCCAACCCCCACCATCCCCTATCTTCACGTTCGGATTTGTGTGCGTGTGTTTATCTTTCTCTTTTTTCTTTTCTTATCAATTTAATTTTTTTATTTTTTTTTTTTTTTTTAATTATTATTTTTCTTCTATTCTCATTATTCACCCTGATACATAAAGATTTTTCAGTCAAAAAATGTTTCTTTTGGTATTGTTTTTGTTTTTGTTTTTTTTTTGTTTTAAGAACAAATCGTTTTCATTCGAACTGGACGAAGCGATCGTTTCTCAAACGATCCGGGCGGTGTCTTATCGGCGATTTAATAAGAATAAACAAATCATTAATTAAATAATAATAATAATAATAATATAATAATAATAATAATAATAATAATAATAATAATAATAATAATAATAAAAGAAGGAAAAAAATAACAAAAAAAAAAAGATAGCAAGGAAGGAAGGAAGGAAGGAAAAGAAAAAATAATTAACGAGAAGCTATAAAAATAATATTATTACGATTATTATGATTATTAATGATTACGATGATTATTAACAAAAAAAAAAAAAAAGAAAACAGGAAAAAACGATATAAATTATAATAATAAAAAAAAAAAGTATATTTTGTATTAAATGTAGTCAACGAATTAATACGGCAAACGCGGACAGTGTGGGTCCCGTTCGGAGACTGACAAAATGAGAAAGTAAAAAAACGTAAGCGTTAAATTTTATCTGCGATTTCATCGACGTCTGTTATGAGGAACAAATAAAAAGGATAATTAAAAAAAAAAGGTAACGGAAACTTTAGACCTGTGTGTTTTCATTTCTATCCCCGTGTGTATGCGCACCGATTGAAAAAAAAAAAAACACAAACAAAAGTTCCTCTCTTTTCTTTTTTTTTAGTTTCTTTTTTTACCTATCGGCACACCTTTACCTTATTTTTTTTTTTCTTGTTTTCTTGCCTCTTATTATTTTTATTGCGTAAAAAAAATTATTACAATATATGTTGTAATAATATGTTGTAATAATGATTACAACATGTACGATACGTTGTAATCAGTTTTTTATTCATGCTTTGCAATCAATTATTTTGGCTTTGGTATTTTTAATTGATGAAAAATAAAAAAAAATAACAAACAAACAAAAAAGGTAGTGAAACAGTGAAATGTTTGTTGATTATTTTTATACGATTTGTATTTTTTTTCTTTGTGTTTCATTTTTAGATGTAAAAATGTTGTAATTATAATAATAATAATTGAACAGACGTCGATGAAAATAGAAATAAATCGTACTTTTTTTTTTTGTTTCTTTTTGTCTAACATGAAACAATTAAACGGGAGCCCAACTAAATTGCATTTACCCAATTAATTCGCTGACGATCATGACGACGATGACGATGACGAAGACGACGACGACGATTATGACGTAGGACGAAACAATGATGTAATAAATATTACGAAGAAATCGTAATAAGCGATTTCCAAAAAAAAAAAAAGTAATATACAAAAATATAAAACGAAACGAAAGTGTGATAAAAGAGTAGTTGCAGTCAGTTCGCTCGCTTTCATCGAGATTTAAACAAGAAAAATCCTTACAGTGATGGGTTCCTAGTTATTTTGTATTTCTAAATAATCAATGTGTTCGTGTGATCTAAAAAATCATGTTTCATAATTAATAAAAATTGTATGTACGGATGGATAATTACGAGGATAAATTAAATGAGAAAATTGAAGAAAACTTCATTTGATTTATATTGGAATATAAATGATGAAATTTTTTTGAATTACTTGAATTACTACATTCCGATTACATACTTAACATAATTATCGACACACGTATAATCAAGTACACAAACGTGTCTGTTTGTATATAAATTTTTATATATATACGACTTAGATGTTTATAGAAAAAAAAAAATATTTACGTAAGAATTAATGGAGAAGAAAAAAAACACATCGGAAACTTAGTAGTTGTGTGTGCACGATGCATATTTTCGCGAAACCCATCTACAAAAGGATTTTTATAATAAATCTCGTGAAAATAAACGCGAGCGATACTAATCAATAAAGCTTCTTATCTCGCACCATTTTGTTGTTTTATTATTTCTTTTTTTTTTTTCATATTTTTTCTTTTTTCCATTTAAATCGCGCAGCTTTTTAAATAAGAAAAAAAATACAACAAGCAATCGTGAAACTCAGCGTTTAAAAATCATATATATAAATATATATAAATAAACATATAAATAAAAATAAATATATAAAAATAAATATACCGCGTTGCAATCGAAAAAAAGAATAAAAAGATAAAACAATTCGCTTGTAAAAGATGAAGATGAAGAAGATGAAGAAGAAGAAGAAAACGTGGGAAAGTAAAAAAAACAAGCGAATCGGGAAGAAAGAAAAATTGTTAGAATGTAACACAACCGTAATAATGTGCATGAGAAAAATTACACACGCGAATAAAAGAGATTGAAAGAAAGAAAAAGCAGAAATGTGTGAACCTTAGGATGAATGTTCGTGCATACAAGCAAGCAAGCAAGCAAACAAGCAAGCAAGCATGCAAGCATGCGTGGGCGTACATTTGTTTATGTTAGTTTGTTATGTGTATATGTGTGTGTGTGTGTGTGTGTATGAAAGAAAGAGAAAAAGAAAAAGGAATCATATATTAAGCATTTAACGTTTAATTTTATAATGCATCAGTATTAAAAGCGGGTGTCGAGACCATGGGATATAATAATTATGGCATATAAAAATCGAGGATCCTAAATGATAAGCAATGAGTAAAAATAAAAAAGGGAAAGGGAAAGGGAAAGGAACTTAAAAAAAGAAAAAAAAGAACGATTACACAATGTTAAGTAAAAGAAGGATCATCGTCTCCCATATGGGTGCTTTTCTCGTAGATCTTACAATTAAAAATACGTTCGGATGATAAACGAGATTTATGACGAAGCGAAAAATATAACGCAACGAGAAAAATATTAAGCGTGATATATAACGTGTATGTATAAGTGTGAGTGAGAAGGAAAAAAAGGAAGCGCGAAAACGAGAGAATAACAACAACAACAACAACAATAACAAAATCAAATAAAATAAAATAAAATAAATATAACAGAATGTAATAAACGCGTTGATTGATTAAACAAAACTATTGAGAGGAAGACGGAGGGGGGAAGATCGATTACAGGGTGTCCATCCTAATAACTAATAATATTTAAAGAAATAAATAAATAAATAAATAAATAAAAAAAAAAAAATACTTATTAGAACGAGATACTTAAAACTTTTCACTTAGGACAAGAGAAAAGGAAAGAGAAGGGCGATAGAGGGGGAGAGAAAAAAGGGGGCCGATGTTTAAATCATCGTTCACTAATAGGCGAAGTGAAAAGAAGGAAAAAAAGAAAAATATGAAAGAAAAGAAAAACACGATGAATAAAGTATCTATATATATATGAAAGAAGCGCACAAATTCGGCGTTATACACTTATAGTGATCTAGAATTTAGATATACCGGGAAGGGAGGGGGGTGGGTGGGAAAGGGGAAGGAAATTTCAATTTTTTTGTTTCTCGAAAATGAGAAAGCCCGCGTCGACCAAATTGATGAAACAAAAAATAAAAAAAAAAAAACAAGATTCAAAAAAACGAAGAAAAACAAGAAAATATAAACTCGACCGGAATATAAAAGCTTTGGCCCTAAATATGTTACCGCCAATATTCGTTTTTCTTTTCTTTTTTCTTTTTCGTAACTTCTTTTTACTTCTCTCTTTACAAAGAATAAGAAAAAAAAAAAACACAAAAAAAATCTATCGTAACCCCTTCGCACGCGTAATTGTAGCAGTTGTCTTCTAAATAATAAAAAAAAAATAATAAAATCGAGAGAAATTTAATATACGCGTTGAGGGAAAAGAAAAGTAAAGAAGGTAAGAAACAAGTCTTTTTAAAATTAAAAAAAAAAAGAAGAAAAAAACAAAAAAAGTAAGGAAATAAAAAATAGATCATTGCGTCACCCTTTTGGATCGAATTTTCTTTTGCAATAAACTTTTCTTTTTTTTTCCACCTTTTGAGAGAGAGAGAGAGAGAAAGAGAGAGAGAGAGAGAGAGAATGAAAGAATTTGTATCAAAAGAGAGAAAATTTGCGAACAACCAAACTCTAGTTGAAAGTAAGAATAAATTAATCGAATCGATTGGATCGATTAATTATTCGAGGATTAAAAGTTAAAAATAATTGTAACGGAGCGAGCCGGCAAAGATATGAATTTCGAATG
Organism: Polistes metricus; assembly: GCA_010416925.1. Lineage (NCBI taxonomy): Eukaryota > Metazoa > Arthropoda > Insecta > Hymenoptera > Vespidae > Polistes > Polistes metricus. The sequence goes on along the minus strand of QUOH01000015.1, from coordinate 1,455,958 downwards.
TCGATGAATAAAAAATAAAAGAAGAAAAAAAAATTATGGGAAATGGAAAGATAAAAAATGTAAGAAAGGAGAATAGGTTAAAACTCTCGGTGCTTTTTGATCATCGTCGGTCGCCTTTAACAACGATGATTAAACACGACGGCGAGTAATCGAACGCGAAATGAAGTAAAAAATGAAAAGAAACAAAAAAAAGAAAAGAAAGAAGGTAAAAAAAAGGAGAAAGAGAAGTAAATAAAAGAAAATAATAAAAAAACAACACTTTGCAACATATCCTCATCCCTTTTCGCGCAGGCAATAAAATAAACTCGTTCGTTTCCTTCGAAGCCACGATATTAACCCGCAATAACGTAAGCACCTGTAGCGCCGCGAATTCGCGAAGATTATTGTTATATCTTTGTATGAACATTTAATACGCAATAAATAATGTATATCGTCAAATCAGATCAAAAATATGTTATTTCTGTAATTTTTTATTGTTCCTCATTTATTTCAGGACTTCTCAAAGATTTGTTTCATCTTGACGACCACCATCCCTTTTACTTATGGTTAAATAACATTACTATACATGAGTTTTTTTATAGCAAAACCGCAGTTTACTATAAAAAACTATACTATAATAAGTATAAAATATAGAAAAAAATATAGTAATTATACGACAAACAAAATTGACTCTAATTCGCATTTGATTTTAATTTATTATACCCCCGATCATTGACTCTACAACAAATTCAAAGATTTTTACAATTTTTATGGGATTTGGATAGAATTTTCTAAAAATATATTTTATATTTTGTGTTTGTACATGTGCCTTCAGAAATGCATGTATATATGTATTTTTAATAATAGCCATTTAAGGTACACTGATGTAAGAAAATTGAAAAGGATTGAAGTTAATCCAACGATGATCACCTGTGACAAAAAGAAAAATATATTAATCATACAATCAATAAACACGAGCCTAAAATACAAGTCGCCAAATTAGCAGATGCACTTTTAAATTTAATTCCTTATTCTTTTTATCAAATCTCTATTTCATGTTGCATAAAATTAAATATAAACGCGTGATTTTATATGTTATAATATATAATAATTGAGAAATTAGAGAAGCTTCAAATATTACGCGTTACAAAAAAAAAATAAAATCTACTTGAATAAATGTGTGTAGGTATTAATTTTTAATATCGCGTCCTTTACAAAAAATAATTCCAAATACAATAATATTCTATAAAAGTTAAAAATTTTAAAGACAAAAAAGGTCAAAGAAATTATTGTGATGTTTAACAAACGTTAATTAAGTTTAATATCTAAGAAAACGAGAATCTAAATAAGTTTTAACTCTATTAACTAACAAAAAACTTGTGCATCTTTTGAACGATTCAAGGATGAGTTTGGCGTAACAAGGAGATGGAATGGTCCATCATCTCCAATTACAACTATAAATTATTGACGAGCAAAAAAACAATACAATAAAATATAAAATACGACTAAAGAGCTATTCTCCAAAACTTCAAACTTGCTGTTGAACCTTTGAAAATAACTCAATAGTCTATGTAGTTGCCCTCTTCAGCCACATTTAAGTGGGGGCCTCTTCGGCATTAGCCTCTTCGGCATTTAGCCTCTTCTTTCTTCATTCCCTGAAAACTGCATTGGACATTTTCTACGTGCGAGTAAGATCTTTCATACTACTTTTGCAAATCAACTCGTATTTTTTGATGATTTAAATTCTCAATTATTAAAAAATTAAAATATATTCTCTGCTCATTATATATTAAAGCTCGTGAACCATCAATGAACTTAGAGTTCATTGACATATACACGAGCACAATTAAACGAATGTCCAAGCAGATAATTATCGATGACCTAATAACACGTCGCACTTTTAATGTTAAAAAATAAAATAGAATTGAAATAAATAATGCAATAAATGTTATGCATTTTCTTGCAATATTTTCATTTCATTCATTCGTTATGTTGAACTATATCAAATATTACTAATTGAGAAAATCGCGATAGTGCGAAGTGTAGTTATAATACTTAAAACTAAGTATCAAGTTCATCAAAGTATTTGCGAATTTATTCGAATCTATTTCGTTCGAGATAGAATCGAAATAGAAATGAATCTTTCAAATCGTTGCGAATCCCTTTGAATCTCATGATACATAATAAAGATTACAGAAGAGTCACAAAATAAGTTTACAAAGCAAGCATAATAGAATAAAAAAAATATATTTTGCAACAATTCTGTATAAACCAGTAGGCGAAATTTCCACTCCGGAGTGGAAGCAAACCTCGTGCCTTTCCTGGATCCTACCTACTTAAAATTAAAATGTTCACATTCGCTCAGAGAAATATGCTACCTGCCCGCCAAATATCCGTATTTAACAACAATCAAGTTACAAAACAAACATTCATACCCACCCAATCACTCCACGATTCTCTCACATACCACCAGGGTGCAAAAGCCTAAACTAGAGAGCATGCCCCGGGGCACCTCCGACACCCTAGTTCAACCACGTTTTCTAAACTTATATGCTAATGGGTATACGTACTTTTTGCTGTAATCGTCTGCCAAGGCTAGTGATTATTGCAATTAATGACTAAAGCAAAAATACTGGTACATACTAGTATATATCAGCATACTAGTATAATACAAGCATTGTCAAATTTCCACAAATAAATGTGGGAAGTCTACTATTCAAAACGATTCGAAACAAAAAATAAGAAAAATTTAATATAAATAGAAAAATACAACCATTTGTATTTTGATATCACACCTAACTCAGGGTGTGCTATACTAAGTAGTATTCTGAGTGATAAATAATGCATTCGTTAAAAATTATCACGAAACGATGTACAGTACACACTACCTAATACGCACATACAGGTGTAAAGTACATCGTGCAACCACTAGCACAAGGACAGCCGCTAATAGGGGAGAAACTTAAAACTAAACCTATACTAACCGTTTCTCACCCATACGAGTAGCACCTGGGCACACGTATAGATGAGAACGCAGAAAGTGTAGGAGGGAGAAACGGGAGATTAGTACATTAAAAGCTGAAAATCCTGATCTAAAAAATATGATTAAAAATACATAAATATATAATATATAAATACATTTTTATAAAAAATCATCTAAGCGACTAAGGACTCTACTATTTATTTGATAAATAATGACTTTGAATATCTTTTAATATCTTGTAATATAATATATTTCAAAACCTCGGATGACTCCTTTCATTAAGTTGGCTGTTCTACTAAAAGAACTGGGCTTTGAGCCACCACTTAATTGCTAGAATCTATCCGTCGCGAATGAGTTTGTCTTCTTGCTCATTTATTTATAATATCGAAGTATCGATATATTAAAATTAATCGCGATTAAATAAACTAAGTAAGAAGCAATGCATGTAAGACATTTATTACATGCTTTTCTGGACGAAAACGAGTAAAGAAATGCTCGATTTCATCACTACTAACCACGAACAAAACACGTAATTAAAAAGAAAGTTCATTAATCAATTGCATTATTAATTAAATGAATTGAACCGGTGAGAAAAGAAAACCTATCCTGAACTAATATAAAATATACAATTCAATATACAATACAATATACAATTTTCATGAGTAACTCCTAGAAAGGAATTACTCATGTGCTCGTCACTAATTTATTGGAATAATTACAACCAGTAACTCGTGCCGATCAGGACCTTTCATCCTCGACATGATTGAGCACCGGAGGGACTTTAAACTTTTTGACTCACTGCGTAAGAAGTTCTACGATGGCTCCAAAACACTCCTACTTCGCAGCAAGTATTGTAGTTTGACGATCGAAGAATGCCTCGATTTGGTATTGAAGAAAATCCATCCAAGATCCATCCAAGATCCATCCAAGATCCATCGAAGATCCATCGAAGAATTCATTCCACATCTTTGCAAAGTAAGGAAATCCATCGTCTTATCTGTAACATAAAATAAAACATAACGATAAATTATCTGCAATATAATCCAAAATCATATTAAAATAAAATCGAATAAAATGTAAATAAAAATAGATACTTACAATGCATTCCAATGGGATGAAATTCAATTGCACCATGGCGATGCACATCGCGTGAATCTAAAAACGCGGTATAAACGAAAATAAGAAACAATAGATGTGTTTCTTATCGCGAAACCGAAATTTTATAATACGGCGAACAACACTGACTCTAATTCGCGTTTGATTTTAATTTATTATGCGACCGATCGCTGATTCTACAACTGCTTACAAAGACTGCTTTGCACACAGTCAATGCAAGTACAAAAATCTTCATTGATGCACTGAATCTAAAACGCGAACAGTCTGTGCGACTGTTTAAAGATAAAAAATACAACTTTGATCGTACAAATTCTAATACAATTACTGCTTTGGTTGCAGTTAATTTAATATATAAATTTCAAAAATAGTTCTCGAACGCGACGGAATTGAAATAAACGAACGAACGTGTTTCTAATCCGTGATTTTAATTATATGTTTAAGCGATACAACACTCCCGAATATTGCTTCGCGCACGATTGCAATCTGAAACAGAAATAAAAAACGATACTATTAATATCATTACTATTACTGAAAACCATTAAAATGTTTGTGGAATTATGAGATACAAAAAAAAACTTACTTCGAATCTTCAACGATGAATGCACGATGGGTCTCCTACCCGTAGGATGACGATGACAATGCACTAACACTGATTCTACAACTGCTTTACATGCAGTTAATTCAATTAACACTAGATTAATGGACTAGCAATAAACCAATTTGACTCATATCAAATTTTTTTGCTACATATACTACATAAATATAAAATTTTAATATTATTTTTTTAAAATATACGTTGATTTTTAATACCATAATGAAATATATGTAAATATTAATTCCTCCCCTCTACCCATTTCTTCATGCAAACAATTTTTGTAAGTTTTTAAAAAATAGTAAACGAAAAAATAATGAAAAAATCTAGTGTTAAACGAATTTCCAAATGAATTTAATTAATAAATTGTAACACTATTCCAACGATGATCTGAAACAAAAATAAAAACAAGATTATATAGACCATTGTTATAAAAACATTATTATAATTATTGAGAAAATGTTTTATATAAAAATTGACTTACATTTATTCTTCAGTGATGAATGCACGATGGGTATCCTACCCTTAGGATGACCATGAGCACACGTTTAAACCGAATAAAAGAAACTTACGGAGTTTCTTTACCCGAAAAAACGAAACTTTTACATACGGCGTACAACACTGACTTTACTTTCCGATTCTTTTATATTTTATTTTATCGATGCAACACACGAGTACCTCATTGCCTACGCGCTCGATTGCAATGATGTTCTGAAAAAGAAAAAGAACAATTAATTTCATCGTTATAATAAAAATCCATTAAAGTTATCATAGAAGTGTCTGATAGAAAAATATACTTACTATTAGTCTTCATTGATGACTGCAGGATGAGTATCCTACCCTTAGGTTGACGATGAATAAAATAAAATTAAATAAAACTCTGAAAAGCTGAAACATACTAAAAATTATATTACATACAATTAAATATTACAATATTTCCTGAAATAATTCCTGAAGGCATTGCACACTTTCAAAGATATTTTATCAGAAAGAATCAATATAAATTCAAGCAATATTAATTGCCTTAATCTCACTACTTGTATAATATTACATACAAAGTATGTAATGTTATTTAAAATATTTATTGAAAATTTTTTAAGTTATAATATATAACTCAATAAAGAGTAATCTAAAAAATAAAACGTTTTTATACTATTTTATCTAAGAAAAACTTATTAAAGTATTTAATGTTAGAATGTAGAAGTATTAAACGTTAGACAACGTTAGAAATAAAATCAATAAATAGTTTAATACGTCACGTTCGTTAGATCATTACTCGTTGAAGGACGGAAGGGGAATGAGATCTCTCTGCGTACATCTCTTAGAAGTGTCGAATGCTCGGTGCTTGGCTGTTTACGTTTCGTATTCGGCGGTTATTCTTCTCTTTTCACCTCGAGAAATTCCTGGAATATACGTACACATTCGTTATTGCCTGTAGATCGAATGTTTTGTTTTCTTATTCTCTCTCTCTTTCTCTCATTCTCTTTCCCACTCTTTTTATACATTTCTATATGGGTTAAAAAAAGAATAACGCTTACCTCGATGAATATGAAGATAAAAAAGAGTAAACACAATTGTTAGACTGAGTATATGTATTCCTGCTTGGCTCTGTTAATGCTCTGTAACCTAAAAAAGGAAAAAAAGATTACGTTAGTATAATATAAACAAAATCAAATATATGAGTGTGTGTGTACGAGCGGTTAACCTATACTTATGTATATATGCCTGTATGTGTGTGTATGTGAAAGGAATCGAATTTAATACGAAATACGATCTTTGAAGATATAATTATGAAAAATAATTAATTAGAGCATCATTATAGATGTTAATAAGTATCGATACCGTGAAAATAAGTTGGAAATTGGAAAATACTATTGTTAAGTAACATTGGTGAAATTGACAGGAAGCCGAGATACATCGATGTTATATTCTCACAGATATCCTTCGAACTTTTTAATATTTTCATTTTGAAAATACTCACGTATGAAAATCTTGTGTGTAGCTATCGTTTGATATATAATAGAAAAGTGTAAAATATTTTTTAATTACCTGAGATTAACGGGACGACGTAGCATCCGTCCGATCTCCAGCACCGACGCCGCGGAAAAGAAAGAAGAATAATCAGCAAAGAGCCCTGATTGGCTGATTATCTTATTTCAGAAGATAAGTGACCAATCAGAAATTCTCAATTACCATATAGCAATGTATTTCGCGCACACGAGCTTGCCCCGTCACACGTACGTAGCACGCCTTCCTTCATAACCACGCTAGTCATGCTAGATATGATAATTTATTTATTAAATAAATACAAAATTTATTCTATTTTTCTATTTAAGGTACAAGTATCTTGTTAATATTTAAAAAAATAACGAAAAGAATAAAGACAATATGCACTATAAACCTTATCACACCGCACAGAAAAACATACATAATTTATTTATTACATAAATAATATACATGTTTTGTGTATCAAGTACATACATTAAAGAAGAGTTTAAAAGATTTTAAAATGAATCCAGGCAATTTTTTTATGGTTTTTAAACGAGCAAACACCCCAGCTTTCTTCCATCATAATGGTAAACTTTAATAATTCACATTTTCCATTGGTATATGGTTTATTAATTGTTTGAATATATTGATTGTATAATTGTTTAGAGAAATGTACTTTCTTTTTTCATTTACATATACGTGTACATTACGTATACATTAACAATTATTTTAATACACTAATGCACTTCTCTTATATTGCAGCTAAATTTTATCCTCGAAGTCATCACTGCGCAGGAGCATTAAAATAATTACATAAAAATTAAAAGAATACTAAGATGAGAACGATATAATCTTAAATTTATGGATTAGATGGATTATTCACTTTATACACATGCGCAACGTTCGCAAAGTCATATAAACAACATCTAATAAAAGTACTTTCATAGAGGACAACGTCTCGTTTCAACGGTGGATTTCGAAGGGGACGGTACATAGATCATATATTCCGATCTTTTAGACAACAATAGACATTCCTATCGATTATTTAACAATTATTTTAATATTCTAATGCAATCTCTTTATATTTCAGATTGTTTAAACACATATGTACTGGTTTAAACATTACATACTTATTAACATACTTTGAATATAAAATAATTTTAATGTGATATTTTTTTGGATAAAAATTTTATTATCCAAATTCATCATTGTACAGGGACGTTAAAACAAATGTATATTAGTTTAAACAATTACATAAAAATTGAAGGAATGTTTATATCAAAACGTTGCAATGTGATTAAGTTTTTAGTGTATATTGTCTGTATTTTACTCGTTATTTTCTGAATATTAACAAGGAACGTAGAAGCCCGGATAGCTCAGTCGGTAGAGCATCAGACTTTTAATCTGAGGGTCCAGGGTTCAAGTCCCTGTTCGGGCGAATTTTTTTTAAGGTAGCAGGTAGGTACTCCTATACGATCCCGGTGGAGAATAGACCTACTTCAGGGATTCGACCCCCTGCCTACGCAAGCCTTGGATTATCTCCCAAGACCATATAGCCCAATGAAGTTTTTCCAGAATGCCTTAATTTCTTCCATAGTGCTGCAAACTTGATATAAGGGTAATTTGACGACGCTGAATCGAATGGTGCTATTTTTTTTGCAGTTTGACTTCAGCGTCATAAAAAAAACGTAAAAAATAGCCTTATCTTAGAATCTAGGCATTTAATCGAAAAAAGTTTCAAACAAAAGTTGTAGAGAAATGAAAAATACTAAAAAAATGTTCTAAGGTTTATCTTCTTATTTGCAAAAATAAGCGAGAAAGAGTGGTAAAAGTAATTGTAAGAGTGGGGAAGCAAGTCCCGCCTCTCAGTCGGCTTTTACACTCGAGCGGGCTAGTGTGCGTGCGAGCGTCCGTGTGTACTAATCATAAACGAAGGATCTTCGGCAATCTTCGGGACTCTCGGTCTTGAATGCAAGTGCAAGTGAGAGAAGAAACCGATATTTCCCTTTTCTATTTGCTTAGGCGATAACGAGTATTTTTTGTCCTGGCCATCGAAAATATTTAAATTTTAAATTTCGTCTTAAAGAGAATACGTATTCAATTTGATATACAAATAAATTTTTGTGAGGCAAAGAATTTATATCAATTAATTATTCTAATTAATTTTATGGCGAGACACAAAATTAATTCATTATTTTTACTCTCAACTAAATAATAATAGTTTCTGTTAAAATGAATTATTTTTTTTTTACTCAAGGTTCATTATTTTTGACAATAAATAAAGAAATGGCGTGCCATAAGCATCAAGATTCGATTTAAAAGTGCCGCGCTTATACGCCGATATATATAGATATACAAAACGCTCGACGCACGATGGCCAAGACGTAAAATTCTGGCTACCAAATGAAAAAATAGAAAGAGAGAAATATCGGTTTTCTTTCTCACTCGCACTCGTATACAAAACGCTCGACGCTCGATGGCCAAGACGTAAAATTCTTGCTACCGAAAGAAAAAATATAAAAAGAGAAATATCAGAACGCTCAACAATCGATGGCCAAGGACAATAATACTCGTTATCGCATGATAAATAAAAAGAGAGAAATATTGGTTTGTTCTCTCACTCGCACTTTCATTCAAGACCGAGAGTCCCGAAGATTGCCGAAGATCCTTCGTTTGTGTTTAGTGCACACGGACTCTCGCACACACACTAGCCCGCTCGCGTGTAAAAGCCTGACTGACTGAGAGGCGGGACTTGCTTCCCCACTCTTACAATTATTTCCCCATCTTCTGTCCAATTTTATTCGCTTATTTTTAAAAATACGAAGATAACTCATAGAACATTTTTTATGTATATTTTAATTCTCTACTACTTTTGTTTAAAACTTTTTTCGATTAAATGCCTAGATTCTAAGATAAAGCCATTTTTTACCAATTTTTATCCTTTTTTACCTTTTTTCTCAAAAACGGCACCATTCAGCTCAAAAAAATTAGCGCCATTCGATTTTCAGCGTCGTCTATTTACCCTTATATCAAGTTTGCAGCACTATGGAAGAAATTAAGGCATTCTGGAAAAACTTCATTGGGCTATATGGTCTTGGGAGATAATCCAAGGCTTGCGTAGGCAGGGGGTCGAATCCCTGAAGTAGGTCTATTCTCCACCGGGATCGTATAGGAGTACCTACCTGCTACCTTAAAAAAAATTCGCCCGAACAGGGACTTGAACCCTGGACCCTCAGATTAAAAGTCTGATGCTCTACCGACTGAGCTATCCGGGCTTCTACGTTCCTTGTTAATATTCAAAAAATAACGAGTAAGATACAGACAATATACACTAAAAACTTAATCACATTGCAACGTTTTGATATAAACATTCCTTCAATTTTTATGTAATTGTTTAAACTAATATACATTTGTTTTAACGTCCCTGTACAATGATGAATTTGGATAATAAAATTTTTATCCAAAAAAATATCACATTAAAATTATTTTATATTCAAAGTATGTTAATAAGTATGTAATGTTTAAACCAGTACATATGTGTTTAAACAATCTGAAATATAAAGAGATTGAATTAGAATATTAAAATAATTGTTAAATAATCGATAGGAATGTCTATTGTTGTCTAAAAAATCGGAATATATGATCTATGTACCGTCCCCTTCGAAATCCACCGTTGAAACGAGACGTTGTCCTCTATGAAAGTACTTTTATTAGATGTTGTTTATATGACTTTGCGAACGTTGCGCATGTGTATAAAGTGAATAATCCATCTAATCCATAAATTTAAGATTATATCGTTCTCATCTTAGTATTCTTTTAATTTTTATGTAATTATTTTAATGCTCCTGCGCAGTGATGACTTCGAGGATAAAATTTAGCTGCAATATAAGAGAAGTGCATTAGTGTATTAAAATAATTGTTAATGTATACGTAATGTACACGTATATGTAAATGAAAAAAGAAAGTACATTTCTCTAAACAATTATACAATCAATATATTCAAACAATTAATAAACCATATACCAATGGAAAATGTGAATTATTAAAGTTTACCATTATGATGGAAGAAAGCTGGGGTGTTTGCTCGTTTAAAAACCATAAAAAAATTGCCTGGATTCATTTTAAAATCTTTTAAACTCTTCTTTAATGTATGTACTTGATACACAAAACATGTATATTATTTATGTAATAAATAAATTATGTATGTTTTTCTGTGCGGTGTGATAAGGTTTATAGTGCATATTGTCTTTATTCTTTTCGTTATTTTTTTAAATATTAACAAGATACTTGTACCTTAAATAGAAAAATAGAATAAATTTTGTATTTATTTAATAAATAAATTATCATATCTAGCTTGACTAGCGTGGTTATGAAGAAATGCGAGCTACGTACGTGTGACGGGGCAAGCTTGTGTGCGCGAAATACATTGCTATATGGTAATTGAGAATTTCTGATTGGTCACTTATCTTCTGAAATAAGATAATCAGCCAATCAGGGCTCTTTGCTGATTATTCTTCTTTCTTTTCCGCGGCGTCGGTGCTGGAGATCGGACGGATGCTACGTCATCCCGTTAATCTCAGGTAATTAAAAAATATTTTACACTTTTCTATTATATATCAAACGATAGCTACACACAAGATTTTCATACGTGAGTGTTTTCAAAAGGAAATATTAAAAAGTTCGAAGGATATCTGTGAGAATATAACATCGATGTATCTCGGCTTCCTGTCAATTTCACCAATGTTACTTAACAATAGTTTTTTCTAATTTCCAACTTATTTTCACGGTATCGATACTTATTAACATCTATAATGATGCTCTAATTAATTATTTTTCATAATTATATCTTCAAAGATCTTATTACACACACATACAGGCATATATACATAAGTATAGGTTAACCGCTCGTACACATACACTCATATATTTGATTTTCTTTATATTATACTAATGTAATCTTTTTTCCTTTTTTAGGTTACAGAGCATTAGCAGAGCCAAGCAGGAATACATATACTCAGTCTAACAATTGTGTTTAATCTTTTTTATCTTCATATTCATCGAGGTAAGCGTTATTCTTTTTTTAACCCATATAGAAATGTATAAAAAGAGTGGGAAAGAGAATGAGAGAAAGAGAGAGAGAGAATAAGAAAACAAAACATTCGATCTACAGGCAATAACGAATGTGTACGTATATTCCAGGAATTTCTCGAGGTGAAAAGAGAAGAATAACCGCCAAATACGAAACGTAAACAGCCAAGCACCGAGCATTCGACACTTCTAAGAGATGTACGCAGAGAGATCTCATTCCCCTTCCGTCCTTCAACGAGTAATGATCTAACGGACGTGACGTATTAAACTATTTATTGATTTTATTTCTAACGTTGTCTAACGTTTAATACTTCTACATTCTAACATTAAATACTTTAATAAGTTTTTCTTAGATAAAATAGTATAAAAACGTTTTATTTTTTAGATTACTCTTTATTGAGTTATATATTATAACTTAAAAAATTTTCAATAAATATTTTAAATAACATTACATACTTTGTATGTAATATTATACAAGTAGTGAGATTAAGGCAAATAATATTGCTTGAATTTATATTGATTCTTTCTGATAAAATATCTTTGAAAGTGTGCAATGCCTTCAGGAATTATTTCAGGAAATATTGTAATATTTAATTGTATGTAATATAATTTTTAGTATGTTTCAGCTTTTCAGAGTTTTATTTAATTTTATTTTATTCATCGTCAACCTAAGGGTAGGATACTCATCCTGCAGTCATCAATGAAGACTAATAGTAAGTATATTTTTCTATCAGACACTTCTATGATAACTTTAATGGATTTTTATTATAACGATGAAATTAATTGTTCTTTTTCTTTTTCTGTTTTAGAACATCATTGCAATCGAGCGCGTAGGCAATGAGGTACTCGTGTGTTGCATCGATAAAATAAAATATAAAAGAATCGGAAAGTAAAGTCAGTGTTGTACGCCGTATGTAAAAGTTTCGTTTGCTCGGTTAAGAAACTCCGTAAGTTTCTTTTATTCGGTTTAAACGTGTGCTCATCGTCATCCTAAGGGTAGGATACCCATCGTGCATTCATCACTGAAGAATAAACGTAAGTCAATTTTTATATAAAACATTTTCTCAATAATTATAATAATGTTTTTATAACAATGGTCTATATAATCTTGTTTTTATTTTGTGTTCAGATCATCGTTGGAATAGTGTTACAATTTATTAATTAAATTCATTTGGAAATTCGTTTAACACTAGATTTTTTCATTATTGTTTCATTTACTATTTTTTAAAAACTTACAAAAATTGTTTGCATGAAGAAATGGGTAGAGGGGAGGAATTAATATTTACATATATTTCATTATGGTATTAAAAATCAACGTATATTTTAAAAAAATAATATTAAAATTTTATATTTATGTAGTATATGTAGCAAAAAAATTTGATATGAGTCAAATTGGTTTATTGCTAGTCCATTAATCTAGTGTTAATTGAATTAACTGCATGTAAAGCAGTTGTAGAATCAGTGTTAGTGCATTGTCATCGTCATCCTACGGGTAGGAGACCCATCGTGCATTCATCGTTGAAGATTCGAAGTAAGTTTTTTTTTGTATCTCATAATTCCACAAACATTTTAATGGTTTTCAGTAATAGTAATGATATTAATAGTATCGTTTTTTATTTCTGTTTCAGATTGCAATCGTGCGCGAAGCAATATTCGGGAGTGTTGTATCGCTTAAACATATAATTAAAATCACGGATTAGAAACACGTTCGTTCGTTTATTTCAATTCCGTCGCGTTCGAGAACTATTTTTGAAATTTATATATTAAATTAACTGCAACCAAAGCAGTAATTGTATTAGAATTTGTACGATCAAAGTTGTATTTTTATCTTTAAACAGTCGCACAGACTGTTCGCGTATTAGATTCAGTGCATCAATGAAGATTTTTGTACTTGCATTGACTGTGTGCAAAGCAGTCTTTGTAAGCAGTTGTAGAATCAGCGATCGGTCGCATAATAAATTAAAATCAAACGCGAATTAGAGTCAGTGTTGTTCGCCGTATTATAAAATTTCGGTTTCGCGATAAGAAACACATCTATTGTTTCTTATTTTCGTTTATACCGCGTTTTTAGATTCACGCGATGTGCATCGCCATGGTGCAATTGAATTTCATCCCATTGGAATGCATTGTAAGTATCTATTTTTATTTACATTTTATTCGATTTTATTTTAATATGATTTTGGATTATATTGCAGATAATTTATCGTTATGTTTTATTTTATGTTACAGATAAGACGATGGATTTCCTTACTTTGCAAAGATGTGGAATGAATTCTTCGATGGATCTTCGATGGATCTTGGATGGATCTTGGATGGATCTTGGATGGATTTTCTTCAATACCAAATCGAGGCATTCTTCGATCGTCAAACTACAATACTTGCTGCGAAGTAGGAGTGTTTTGGAGCCATCGTAGAACTTCTTACGCAGTGAGTCAAAAAGTTTAAAGTCCCTCCGGTGCTCAATCATGTCGAGGATGAAAGGTCCTAATCGGCACGAGTTACTGGTTGTAATTATTCCAATAAATTAGTGACGAGCACATGAGTAATTCCTTTTTTGGAATTACTCATGAAAATTGTATATTATATTGTATTGTATTGTATGTTTTATTAATTTAGGATAGGTTTTCTTGTCTCATCGATTAAAATCATTCAATTAACAGTGCAATTAATTAATGCACTTTCTTTTTTATTCCGTGTTTTGTACGTTGTTAGTAGTGGTGAAACCGAGCATTTATTTACTCGTTGTCGTCCAGAAAAGCATGTAATAAATGTCTTACATGCATTGCTTCGTACTTAGTTTATTTAATCGCGATTAATTTTAATATATCGATACTTCGATATTATAAATAAATGAGCAAGAAGACAAACTCATTCGCGACGGATAGATTCTAGCAATTAAGTGGTGGCTCTAAGCCCAGTTCTTTTATTAGAACAGCCAACTTAATGAAAGGAGTCGTCCGAGGTTTTGAAATATATTACAAGATATTAAAAGATATTCAAAGTCATTATTTATCAAATAAATAGTAGAGTCCTTAGTCGCTTAGATGATTTTTTATAAAAATGTATTTATATAATATATATTTATGTATTTTTAATCATATTTTTTAGATCAGGATTTTCAGCTTCTAATGTACTAATCTCCCGTTTCTCCCCCCTATACTTTCTGCGTTCTCATCTATACGTGTGCTCAGGTGCTACTCGTATGGGTGAGAAACGGTTAGTATAGGTTTAGTTTTAAGTTTCTCCCATATTGGCGGCTGTCCTTGTGCTAGTGGTTGCACGATGTACTTTACACCTGTATGTGCGTATTGGGTAGTGTGTACTGTACATCGTTTCGTGATAATTTTTAACGAATGCATTATTTATCACTTAGAATACTACTTAGTATAGCACACCCTGAGTTAGGTGTGATATCAAAATACACATGGTTGTATTTTTCTATTTATATTAAATTTTTCTTATTTTTTGTTTCGAATCGTTTTGAATAGTAGACTTCCCACATTTATTTGTGGAAATTTGACAATGCTTGTATTATACTAGTATGCTGATATATACTAGTATGTACCAGTATTTTTGCTTTAGTCATTAATTGCAATAATCACTAGCCTTGGCAGACGATTACAGCAAAAAGTACGTATACCCATTAGCATATAAGTTTAGAAAACGTGGTTGAACTAGGGTGTCGGAGGTGCCCCGGGCATGCTCTCTAGTTTAGGTTTTTGCACCCTGGTGGTATGTGAGAGAATCGTGGAGTGAGTGGGTGGGTATGTATGTTTGTTTTGTAACTTGATTGTTGTTAAATACGGGTATTTGGCGGGCAGGTAGCATACTTCTCTGAGCGAATGTGAACATTTTAATTTTAAGTAGGTAGGATCCAGGAAAGGCACGAGGTTTGCTTCCACTCCGGAGTGGAAATTTCGCCTACTGGTTTATACAGAATTGTTGCAAAATATATTTTTTTTCATTCTATTATGCTTGCTTTGTAAACTTATTTTGTGACTCTTCTGTAATCTTTATTATGTATCATGAGATTCAAAGGATTCGCAACGATTTGAAAGATTCATTTCTATTTCGATTCTATCTCGAACGAAATAGATTCGAATAAATTCGCAAATACTTTGATGAACTTGATATTATACTTAGTTTTAAGTATTATAACTAGCACTTCGCATTATCGCGAGTTTTCTCAATTAGTAATATTTGATATAGTTCAACGTAACGAATGA